>JADLZN010006479.1:0-11189 GCA_018155175.1 Sinocyclocheilus anophthalmus
GACGTGTCCCCCTGCTTAAGCCAGTCCATGTCCAGGCCCGTCTGAAGTTTGCTATAGAGCATTTGGATGATCCAGAAGAGGTTTGGGAGAATGTCATATGGTCAGATGCAACCAAAATAGAACTTTTTTGTAAAAACTCAACTTGTCGTGTTTGGAAAAGAAAGAATGCTGAGTTGCATCCAACTAACACCATACCTACTGTGAAGCTTGGGGGTGGAAACATCATGCTTTGGGTCTGTTTTTCTGCAAAGGGACCAGGACTACTGATCCGTGTAAACGAAAGAATGAATGGGGCCATGTATTCGTGAGATTTTGAGTGAAAACCTCCTTCATCAGCAAGGGCATTGAAGATGAAACGTGTCTGGGTCTTTCAGCATGACAATGATCCCAAACACAACGCCCGAGCAACGAAGGAGTGGCTTCGTAAGAAGCATTTCAAGGTCCTGAGTGGCCTAGCCAGTCTCCAGATCTCAACCCCCATAGAAAATCTTTGGAGGGAGTTGAAAATTCCGTGTTGCCCAGCGACAGCCCCAAGACATTACTGCTCTAGAGGAGATCTGCATGGCGGTATGGGCCAAAATACCAGCAACAGTGTTTGAAAACCTTGTGAAGACTTACAGAAATTGTTTGACCTCTGTCATTGCCAACAAATATATTGTATATAACAAAGTATTGAGATGAAAATTTGTTATTGACCAAATACTTATTTTCCACTATAATTTGCAAATAAATTCTTTAAATCCTACAATGTGATTTTCTGGATTTTTTTTTTCTCATTTTGTCTCTTATAGTTAAGGTATACCTATGATGAAAATATTAGGCCTCTCTCATCTTTTTAAGTGGGAGAACGTGCACAATTGGTGGCTAACTAAATACTTTGTTTGCCCCACGGTATATTATAGATATATAGTGTGGTTGGGGCAGGTTTGGGGTTGTGTGTGTGTTTTTGTTGTGGACGCCTGTTGTGGGGGACGGAACAACAAAACGCAGTCATAGGTGGTTTTTTTTTTTTGTTATAGGTACCTTGTGAATTATCTCTCACCCATGATTGTGTGGATGTTCATGTGTTTTGTGTTAGCGTTAGTGGTTGGTATTGATCAGGGCTTGTCGTGTCTGGTTGTGTGTGGCCGAAGATACACTATTGGAAAGCTGGAAGCGGAGGGGGCAAAAAAATCGAAAGCGGAGAAATCGCCGGTAAATTGGCCAATGAAGTGCGTAGCAATGCATTTAGGAATTTCCAAAGATCTTCATGGAACATGATCTACCTTAAAAGAACTCAACAAGTTGCCCCATACAAGGGATTTTTGGCTATTGCTACAAAAATACCCCAGCGACTTGAGACTGCTTTTGTGCATGCTTACATTTTGAGTCATTTTGTGAGATTCATCGGTTATATTTGTGCTAGGGCTTTAGTACTCGAGTCCGGTCCAGACTCGAGACATTTTTCTATCGTCACGGACTTGTCTCGGACTCGTTGGTGTATGCACTCGGACTTGTCTCGGACTCGTTGGTCTCGACCGAGTCCAGCAATATGCTTTTTTTCTTTTTCTCCTTCAAAACAAAACCACACTTGCATGTCGCGCCTAAGCAACTATGACCTGCGCTCTCCATGAAGACGTGGAAGTTTCAGCAAAGTGTAAATGGATTTGCAGCACTAAAAATTGTTTGCAGTAGCTCTGCTACTAAATTTGTTTTAAAAAATGGCTATCCTTGTATAGCTATTATCAGCTGTTTCTCCGTCTTGGCTTAGCTTTCAATTTTGTTACGGGAAAGGATGAAGCTGATTGGTTGATTCTTGTCACATGACCCGCGGTGCACTTGCTGTGTTTTGAAATAGTTTAGATATTTCTAATTTAATTTTCTACCTGTTAAATTGTGTTTTATTAACGTCTACACCAACCTACTTCCTTTCTAACACCTTTATAATATTATTTAATGTTAATTTCAGCATTTACTAATGCATTATTAAAATCACAAGTTGTTTTTGTTAACGTTAGTTAATGCACTGTGAACTAACAATGAATGAACAACTGTATTTTTGTTAAATAATGTTAACAAAGACAAAAATAAGTAGTGTAATAAATATACTGTTAATTATTCAGAATTCAGCACTCAACAAAACTCTAGCTCATCTGAATGCCTTTGATTGGCCATTGCATTAACAAACTCAATGGAATCGTATGTTATTGTTTGTAATGCTCACCACTGTAAAAACTAAAAAAAAAATATTTAGTTTTATTTGTTGGCCCTAATATGCATTGTAATAATATGTTAATTATTCATTTATTTATCACAATTAATCATCATTGCAAAAAAAAAAAAAAATCCATTGTTATCACACATAGCAGAATTTCCTCCTATCGTGCAGGACTATTATGAAAGGCAAATCAATGCAAATCGTGGATATGTCCTGCTATAATAGGTCGGTGTGTTAAGGCCCAGTTTGATCCGAGGCGTACAGAACTAAGTACATTACTTGAGTTAATTGTTACTTAAGTACCCTTTTTGAAGTATCGGTACTTTACTTGGTATTAGTTTTTTCTGGGAACTTATGCACTTTAACCACTACTTTGAAAGACAAATATTGTACTGTTCCACTCCACGACATTTCTATCAAGGTCCCGGGGAAGTAAAAGTCCGTTACTATGTACAGCTTGAAGTCAGTGGGGGGTTTGTTTTCTTCTCTAAACGTGACTTTCTTTTTTCAGACAGGGTATGTCCTATTCACTTTTGTAGGGCTACATGAGTGAGTTCCCATCATTTTTTTTAAGCACTGACCCTTCCAATGTGTATTATTTACAACCATTCCATAATACGAATTTAATATTGTTGTTTAGTATTATCTGATTTTGGCTAAATTGTGTAAGTGCAATATTACCTATATCTAAAGCCACAGAATAAAACTGTTGTGCATCTCCTAATAAAACACAAAATGTGTTTGACTTGAAGTAACACTGCACAGACTGTTCTGTGTGTGAAATCAAAGTACCACGAGAGCGATTAGACAGCATTTAAAAAAAAATTGTTTTGATGTCAAATAAGTCTTGCTGTTTTGCTTTTTTGTTAAAGCAGTGTTGCTGTTGTAAAGTTGTACAGCTACAGTTGTGTTGCTGGGTTTTAAAGCAGGTTTGATTTTTTTTTTCTTCCTTATCACTCTGTATTTCACTGTCCACTCTGTTCAAATGGGGATGAATGGCTACACATAGATGTGTCCAGAACTGTGTGAGATCACTACCATCCAGCTTTTGTGGGGGTGGGTAGGGGTGTTAAATAATTATTATTTTTGTTTTGTTTTTTCCCCATAGGTTTTTAACATTCAAAATGCGAAAAAGGTTAATTCTAAAGATACTACAAGCTAGTCAGTGTATTCAGTAGGCTTAATGTATTGTAAGTTGCTTCAGAGGTATTGCAAGTATTACATATAGCAACAATAAAACAGTGCATTGACATAAATAAGGAAATTTACTTTTGGTACTTAAGTACTTTTAAAAGCAAGTACTTATGTACTTTTACTTAAGTAAATATCTGTCTTTACAACTTTTACTTGTAATGGAGTAATATTTGACCAGCAGTATCTGTACTTTCACTCAAGTAATGGAGTTGTGTACTTTGTCCGCCTCGGTTGGAGCTAAACTCTGCAGGGCATTGGCCCTCCAGGATCTAGTTAGGAGACCCCAGTCCTACAGAGTTGTTACTTTGCACATGCTTTTTGATCATTACAAATAATAATGCAAAATGATTTTCTTAGAATAGGAGATATGCTGTCTCTCGCATCACATACATTATCAATAGTTTTTTTTTTAATATGTGGTCTTGAAGAGGATCCTTTTTTTTCTCTCATTTGGACTCGGTCTTGACTTGGACTCGAAACTTTTGGACTTGACTTGGACTCAAACCTCTTTGGACTCGGTCTTGACTCGGTCTCGACTAGTCCTGGTCTTGGACTTGTCTTGGACTCGACAAAGCTGGACTTGACTACAGCTCTAATTTGTGCTTGTGCAGTCTCAGCAGAGAGAGTATGTATGTGTGTGATGTATAATTAGGGAAGGTGGCAGAATAAACTAAGCCATCAAAACCTCATTGTTGGAGCTGGATTCTCTCAAATCTGTCTGTTAGGCAGTTTACTAAAAATAGTTCATGTAGGTATGGCACCGAGAATGTATGTGTTTTCTTGTTCACAGCAGAGTGTGTGTGTTTGTGATCAGCTACTAAGAATGTAGGCTAAGGGGTTGAGGGTGGAGTTTGTGGTGGGTGTTTGTTTGCATGTGTTCTGGGGGTGGGGGTCTGCACTGAACTGTAAATCCCCAATGGGTAGAGATTAGTCTCTGTCTCCAGCTTCTCACTCTCTCCCTCTATGGGGACAGTGTGGGACAGGAACAGATCATACCATGAAAACTTGTGGGGATAAAATTAACAGCACGCAGAAGTTAGCAGAGTTCATTCAAGAGAAGGTGGGTGAAACTTTAGAGAGACTGTTATGTGTTTGAATGTCTGAATAACAGTGGAAATATTTTTTTTCTCTTTCATATCATCCCTAGTTATCTCTAGAAGCATATTATTTTACAGTCCTGTTCCGCAAGTACATTAATTACAATAACTGGATAATAACTAAGTTCTAACCCTGAACCTAACTCTAACCATGTAGTTATCGTATATTACCCAGTACTTTCCTAGTTAAGTACACTGTAAGTACACGTAAGTGCACGTACTGTAAAATAAAGTGCAAGCAAACAGATAGTCTATAAATTCATGTTTGAAGCCATTGACAATAAATACACACCTGTGACCCCACATTCTATATCAGGGGTGTTCAAACCTGTTCTTGGATGGCCACTGCCCTGGTGAATGTCCTAGAGCCTTAAAACACCCCTGAATCTCCTACTCAAGGTCTTCAGGATTACTACAGTAGAAACTTGCACACAACTGTGTTGGAGCTGTTTGGAGGTAAAATCTGCAGGACATTGGTCCTCCAGGAGCAGGAATAGACACCCTATTCTATATGAATGCACATGGTTACAGTGTTACTTGGCAACTGTAAGCATCCTATATATTATGTTATTTAATGTAATAACTATAAAAAAAATTGTCATTATTATATTCGGGGATGCATTAGAAATTAACCTTTATATTAGAACTTACTATTATTAGAAATTCATTTATTAATTTAATCGTTTTTATTTTGTGTATTCCAGAATATATCCATATAATAATAAATATAATTCTTTATCAGTCTTTTATCATGCTGTTGGTTAAATTAATAAATAAGTAAAAAAGGTTAAAAAAAATTACAGTGATTCTACAAAAGATAAGGGAGGTTCTAGGCAATCCACATGGTAAAGTACAGTATGAGTGGTAGATTAGGGTTGTACATTAAAGTACATTTGCCTTCAAATCTTGTGTAAAGTAAATAGTTTGTAGCATCACCTAACCGACATTGCAGAATATTTTGTATTAACATGACAGGTCAGCTTACATTTAAAGCATCAAATTTCCCATTCAGTGAGATTATTTTTTTATCTGTATGTGTAGATTGATCGATTGATCGTAGCTTTAATAATGTTTAGCAAACTGTGTATTAATCTTGAGCCATATTTATATGCAAATTCTCTAGTTTAGAAGGGGTGTGTGTGTGTGGTGTGAGCGAATGGGTGTGTGTGTTGTGTGTTGTGGTGTTGTGATGTGTGTGTGTGTGTGTGTGTGCCTTATGACCTTTAGCTGCCCAAGCAAACAGTGAATGAATGTTTGAAAGCCTGAAGGGCTGACGCATTGACACCAATTACTAAAACAGGATGAGCTCTTTGAACTTTGACTCAATGACACTAAACACAATGTCAGACACAGATCATGTTATTGGCATTATGCCATTAAACCATCCTTATCTTTCTGATTACCTAAACACAATTTTTTATGTTTGTAAGCCCCGATGGTCAGACTTTAGTTTGGGGGACCAAATGTCACTATTGTAGGATCTGTCTCACAACAGACCCACCTACATGATGGAGACACACACATCAAACCAGCACATTCCAGGGAAGGCTTTTGAGGTTCGTTTCCCCAGCCATCTGTAGTCGTAAAACTCATGCTCCATCGAGTAAGGTGAAGCATTCCCTGGACTGTTTGGCTATATCTCAAGATAAGCTAAAAAGGACAGTACTTTAACGGTGCTTAAAAGTGTTTTACGGGCTTTCAAGGACCAGATGCATGATACCCATGACCATTTAACACATAAATTGCTAAATCCGATCAACAAAAGAGACAATTTATCAGCGCCTGTACCGAAGAGATTCTCCAGGAAGATGCACAGAGCAGACATGTACATTGTATCGAGGGGACTCGATACGACCTTGATCCCCTGCATTCCAAAGGAAAGAGACAAGATTTCGTTTGACAATTGTTGCTAATCATTGAAAGTATAAAATTATCAGAGCGTAGAATCACAAATAGTAGGTTGTATGTTGTATTTATATGCTTGACGTGTTTCATGTAATCGTTGCAACGTTAACCAGTGTTTAATTACCCCTTTTCAGGAAATAAGGATATTAAACTGTGTAATATGTGAAGTTTAAACTTGAACGAATGAAAACCAGAAATGCAGAAAGTTGAAATGAAGTAGACTTTAATAGTAAGTACAATATTTGCATTTAAGAGACTTCATAGACGTATTAATATATTATTATAGGTGGCCTCATATAAATGAGAGTCTCTGGTTAATGTATGCACACTCCGCCCCTTAAAGAAGTCGATTGGAAGCCAGCGTCAGGGGCCGGACTTATGCCACAGAGCAAAACCCAAATGCAGAACAGAATCCATGGGTTTTTGTTAGCTAGCTGGCTTGCAACTTCTCCGGCTCTCGCTGGTCGCTGTGTTAGAGCACCTGCAAGCGTGCTCACATTTACCATCAAAAGCAACCAGCAAACTAAAACTCAACACTTCAGTGATACCTCGTTGAAATCGTCAACAAACTTGAAAGGCTAGAGACTCGTCAGCAGATTGCCTTGCCTCTGCGTTTGTTCATCACAACTAAAAGGGGTTCCCGAAAGGGACCATACTGACGTCACCGACCCTCAGTGCGTGGCTTCCCTAAAGGACCTCCAGGAAGCACGCAGCCCCCAGAGACCTAAGCTGTCAACCAGCGGACGCAAAGTAAACAACATTTCTATGCGATCTGCTGCAAACGGCGTGATTTAGAGCGTGCTCTGGAATTCTTAAGGGGAATCAATCCTCGTGAAACGAGATAGAAACCTATGAACTCAGAAACTCCGTTAACAGACTGCCTTCCTCGGAACGTAGTTTGTGTGTTCTTACGCTTTAAGTTATGGTCTAGGAATAGCCCTAAACTTGCATGGTTCATTTATAGAAAGCAATTGTCTGGTGTAAGATATTTGTTGTGTCCATATCTGCATTGCCAAAAGATTCCTTGTGTACCTCTAGCTCGTAGCTACGCATAATAATTACCTTCTTTCAAGAGATACAAATTATCATAATTGTATTTCACCTGTGGCCAGGGAGAATACAAAATTTACATATTTAATTGGTAATATACACTGACATCAGCTTCTCGCTGGCCGAGTAGCTGATAAAAGTATAAACTATTGAAAGTCAAAGTCAAAGTTTTGATCAGGTGGACCTCGAATTCCCAGATCGAGTTCTTTTAAAACCTGAGATAGAAATAACCCTGAATGAATTAATAATGATTAATTACCTTACAACTGAGTAAAATTATTACAAATGGTGGAGAATAAAACGCTGGCAAGATTGACTGAAAAATTAATGACCCAAGACAAATATTATGAATTTTGTCTATTTTTATCCAGAAAAATAGATAAAAGACAAAATAAACTGAATTTGTTGTCGCTTATTTTGGTTTCTGTAGTTAGCACTGAAAGAGACAGGCTGTGTTGTTCGAATTCAAACCGAGTTGTTCTTTAGAGAAGAATTGAACGCAGCAAAAACGGTTTTAGTTGTCACACTGAGACTAAAATAAGCGCGTCCAGAGCGCTACTAGAAAAAATACTACGGGCGTTTTTCTCAGTTTATTGCTTGTCTGTAGCAAAGGACCATACAGAAGTTGATTTGTATAAATGTGGTGTTCCACTGTATCAAACTGCAGAGCTCTGCCATTTTACCCAAGTTGCCTGGAACGATCACGTTGTAGCTAGTGCACAACCCTTTGACATTTAATTCACTAGAAACACTAGGTGGACGATTTGAAACGCGTGTGCTCAGATAGTAGGGTGTTCCGAGATATTCACATTTGGGTGAGGGGGGGGGGAGGGGGGGGGGGAGAACAGGAAACGTGTCAAGTGAAAGGTGGTTTTAAATCCACGGGTGTTTGTCTGTAATAAGGAAATGTGCGGTTATCCGCCGAAGATATCCGTTGACAATTACTTGAGTTAATTGCAAAAAATCGGTACGTTTAATTTCACCTCACTATGGACGAGTTGAGTGCTAGAAGGAATATAAATGGTGTTCGTTTGTGGTGGTGTATTGTTAAAGGCAAGACGCGCCGACATCAATGGACATACACAGCTAGGAAGTCATGCTGTGGACGTTGAAATAGTAAAACAAGTCGTAAACCGGATTGTTCGAAGAAACGTTTCCGGAGGGAACGGTCCCAGCGGACAATTGTGGCTGTTTGTAAAAGATAGCCGAGACAAAAGCTAGTAGCATTGAAGGCTAGTGGTTAGCATGTAGCATTTGTGTGGTCTCACATGCACAAAATGTGTCGCAGTGTTTGAAGGGACTCGATCAGTTACACCTGATTTCTTTCACTATTTCACACTGATCTCATCCTACCTTTCTCATCTCTCTCTCTCCTCTTCTCCTCCCATTGAAAAGAACAGACAGATGCAAACTTTATAAACCTTATTGCAATGTGATTTTAACCAAAAACACGTCGTTTCAACGTGAAGCGATCTCCGCAAGTAGCTGCGAGATGCTATACGAGCCACAGTGCTGGTGATTGAAATGAGGTTGGCTCTGTATGTCCAATTCAGCCGGTAGTACTATTCTCAGTAAACTGACCGGTGGGTGGTGTTATAAAAATTAATCCTGGCAAGCCTAGGCCGTTTTACTGGTAATGCTACGTTGTTGAATCAGCTTATACCGGCCTTATAAATTTTATGGGAACACTGCGGTAAATATCAATTTGATATACTATGAGGATTCTGAATTTGTGACGGACATGTAATAATTAATTACAAATTTGAGCTTAAGTTACATTCATCATTTCCTAAACTTATTCACAAATTTGGAACGTTAAATTCGTCAAATTTAATTACAGATGTGACATTGTAATTCATGTCAAAATTAATTTGCCATCCTGCGTCCACATTTGGGCAACACGGGTACGATGAAATTTGCATTATAGGCAAGCGTATTAGAGGTTAAAGCCCAACGACATTAGAAGGGTTCAGCTTTAAGGATAACAATTGGTACTAATACTGGATTACACGAGTTAATTACGTATGGAACCTCTTTAACTTCATTAATAATTTACAGGGGACTGGTCCTATGGCCACGAGATTTGTGATCAGTCAGCTAGCTATATGGCGTTGAATTTTAATAACAAACATTCATAAAATGTTAATACTTAACCATCAATATAAGGCAATAACACTTTTTAGCAGGACTATACTATTAGGGTGAGTCATCCGCTTCCAAGGATATAAATGAGTAATAGTAAGTTTAATGACTCTCATCAGATTTACTGATAACATACTTTAAATTAACAGAGGAAAATACCATTTGCTAACACTAAATTGTAATTGAATTAGCAAAGGGCCTTCTTACCCTATCCACTGTCAGTAATTAATTATACATTGGGAGAGCGAAACTATTTCTCTCGCTTCGCTTCTCTCTTCAGCGTTTCCTTTGGAGGCCCGTGAGACGACTTCCTGCGGTGCCTGCTGGGAGGTTGCCTATGGAATCACAGAGCAAAGGAATTTGAGAGGGAACCATGAAACAGGGTTATTGTGAAACGTGGAACGGCCGTTGTCAAAATTGTATTCCAGTACCCTGTCACTTGCTCTTTAGAAAACATACCTAGCTAAGAAGGACTGACAGGCAACAATTGGAACACGACCACACAACACACACCGGAAATGATAAGAAAATGGTGATGGTGATCAATGCGTTAAGCAGCTATCAAACCCTAATACTGTAATTTTTTAATGTGTCCCTCACAAGGAGGTAATTTTTAATAACAATCAAAGTCCTGTGGTTTCGTTGGTATTACGAACTTTTCTTCGTTCCCATAACGCCCCGGCTTTAGAAGCATCACCTTCTAAATCAAACTTAAAAACAAAGAGGCAAAAGCCAAGAAATTCACATGGACTCCGTACATTTCTCTTCACACAGAAAAAAAGGGTTATTTTGTATGTTTTTCTGTTCCCTGAATCAAACCATCCATGACATAATTTCGTTCTTTCACGAAAAAAAACTTTTTATTAAGCAGGTAAATTGGAACCGCAGCAAATTAATTATTCCTGTCAGATGCTCAGTGTGGTCTGTCTGTTCCTTTCATCCGTCAATATTAGCTGTGCTACCTGTGTGCTACAATTTTCACCGCAGAGACTTCAAATGTTATGGAAGGCAGCCGCCACAAGACGAATCACAGGCTAACCGAGAAAACTCACACTCGCAAAATGTACCCTACAGCACCCACTGTTCAAAACAACAACTGTGACATTGCACGGAGATTACTACATCTGTTTTGACGACTTTGTTTGTTTGGTTATGGTTTGTTTACTTTTTCAGGAGGTACTGTCGTCAGTCTAGGTTTACAGATCATCACTATCACGCATAAAAGCCCTCCTGTCTCGCACGGATCAGAAACTGTGGACACTGGGAACGGACCTCGCAAACCGTGGTAAGTGTTAAACATAACAGCCTACTACCGAGGGCTTGCTGAGAACAATGAAGGCACAGGGGACCAAGACCAGCTGGAATGCACGGGGACATAGAAACCTCATGAAAAAGGACTCCAAGTCAGATTGCCTCAGGTCACACAACAGAAGATAAAGCAAAGATCACCGGACTTCACTCCTTAACTGCCACACACTCATGCCACTCCCTTCAAGTCTGAGCGACAGGAACGCCCTCGCCATCGCCAAGAAGGAGCTTAACCCCACGCGCACACAACGACGTGTCGAGTAGCTAGAACTGGAGGCTCAGGAACGACAGGAGGG
>JADLZN010006480.1:0-42500 GCA_018155175.1 Sinocyclocheilus anophthalmus
GTGAGTGCCGGTCCTGAAGTCGCTCGGAACACGCCCAGTTGCATGATTTACAGCCCTCGTTCGGCTGGCTCAATAGAGACATCGCTTACCATTTGGTTTTGGTTTCCGCTCTCTGCCACTGTGCCACACCTATTGCATGTTTGAGTCAATGTGGCTGCATGGTCAAGAACCCTTGAGTTTTCTCTCGCGCTTGGCCCCGATCTTTTATTTCATTACTTCTCCTCATCCATTCTTGCTTTTTTCCATGCATGCCATTGAGTGAAATGTTCCTTTTTACATACTTGACTTTTGGCCAGAGATGAGGTTATGGCAACCCTGGACTTTCGGCTCAGTGGATGAACTACATCAGTGGTTTTGCTCCAGGACCGCGAGTTTACATTGGAAACAAACGGCGACTCAACACAGTATATACAAAAGTTACATTTGTTTTATTGTTTTAATCTGTATATTTTATTTAATAAAATATATTGCTAATATAGAATGATTAGCAATAATAAAATGTATGTAAGCTTTTGATACTTGTATTTCCTCACATATTTTTGCCCATTTATATATATATATATGTTTTCAACTAAGAAATCTGAAATGTCATAACAATATTATGATATGCTATAATAATACTTATAAAACGGATAGTTCCGGTCCTTGATTCTGATTGGTCGAGCCAAGTTCGACGCTGTTGTAAATTACTCCACAAACATACACCTTTGTTTACTTCTATGTGTTGCTTGGCAACCACTTTGTTGCAACCACAACTGTTTCTGAGAAGCTACATTGTTTGGTGGAAGAATGCTGTTTTTATTAATATCACTTTATTTGCTCTGTTTTATTTTGTGAAACCTAACTACGTATATGGAATAACCGTTTTATAAAATCAATAAGCCCCGTGAAGCCGTTGTTTACAGTGAATTTATAACAGCTAAGGGGGTTTTAGGCACTCCGCTTCACGGCATTCCTAACAACATTTCTATTTTAGCTGTTATAAATTCACGGTAAACCACGGCTTCTTGGGGCTTATTGCTTTATTAAAATACATTTAAAAATAATTTTAAATGCATTTTGCATATACCAAATAGTATTTTAAGATACCAATATATTTTTTTGTTCATTAAAGCACATTTCGCAATATATTTAGGCATTTAAAGGTTTAAACAAAATATAATTTCAATTTTAAAAACATACTTCCTTAGGCTGCATGTTTTTCAACATATATTTATCACACATTTCAAATACATTTAGGCTTTTTTATGGGGGGTTGCAGCATTTATTTATTTTTTTAAAGAATGAAAGAAAGAAAGAAAAGAAAAAGAAAGAAAGAAAAAAAGTGGAAAGAAGAAAGGAGAAGAATTTTCACTATAAAATGAACACTGAAATAAATCTTACAACAATACACAAAAAAATCATGATGATTATGATGATGATTTTTTTTTTCAGAATTGCTTTTGGAATTGTTTTATTCGATTCTGTTGATGATTCCATGCTTCAAATAATTTACCACTTGAAACAGTGTAATCAGCACAAACCACCAATGCAGTTTGGGTCATAATTGTTTGCACAGTTTTGAAGATGATGCTTTTTTTTAATTGGAAAGAGGCTGATTTGGATAGGTTGTGTGTCATAACCTATCCAAATCAGCCTCTTTCCAATTAAAAAAAGCAATGAAGTGCCTTTCACATCAACAACAAAAGATATGGGCAGCATTTCTCATTCCTTTTAAAAGAGGATAAGCCTATTTACTTTCCTCACAATTATATGGTTAGTTGCACAAATAGTTTTACGTAAGTCTCCCACTTTTAATTTCCAGATAAGTGGTGTTATGTTGCGTTGTTTTCAAGCAAAGCCTCCAGGCTCAAAGCAAAAGCTGCTTTGTTCTTTTTCCCCTCAATGTCTCTATTTCCACCATGTCCAATGACAATAAGTGGGACAAGGAGCCCTCTCTGGGATGGACTTAGGAACGGAACCCTCTCTGGGCTGGATGGATTTGGGAACCGGTTTCCTCTCTGGGCTGGACGTGGGAACAGGAGCCCTCTCTGGGCTGGACTTGGGAACAGGAGCCCTCTCTGAGCTGGACGTGGGAACAGGAGCCCTCTCTGGGCTTAAGTTGGGAAAAGGAGCCCTCTCTGGGCTTAACTTGGTAACAGAGTCTTTCTCTGGGCTGGACATGGGAACAGGAGCCTCTCTGGGCTGGATGGGGGAGCAGAGTTTCTCTCTGGGCTGGATGGGGGAACAGGAGCCTCTCTGGGCTGGACGGGGGAACAGAGTCTCTCTCTGGGCTGGACATGGGAACAGGAGCCCTCTCTGGGCTGGACTTAGGAACAGGAACCCTCTCTGGGCTGGATTTGGGAACAGAGTTTCTCTCTGGGCTGGACGTGGGAACAGGAGCCCTCTCTGGACTGGACGTGGGAACGGGAGGCCTCTCTGGGCTGGACGTGGGGACTGGAGCCCTCCTTGGGCTGGACGTGGGAACAGGAGCCCACTCTGGGCTGGACGTGGGAAAAGGAGCCTATAAGGAGGACGGGGGAACAGGTAGTCTCTCTGGTGGGCTGGACATGGGAACAGGAGCCTTCTCTGGGCTGGACGTGGGAACAGGAGCCCTCTCTGGGCTGGATTTGGGAACAGAGTTTCTCTCTGGGCTGGACGTGGGAACAGGAGCCCTCTCTGGGCTGGACATGGGAACAGAAGCCCTCTCTGTGCTTAACTTGGGAACAGGAGCCCTCTCTGAGCTGGACGTGGGAACTGGAGCCCTCCCTGGGTTCGACGTGGAAACAGCAGCCCTCTCTGGGCTTGACGTGGGAACAGCAGCCCTCTCTGGGCTGGACGTGGGAGCAGGAGCCCTCTCTAGGCTTAACTTGGGAACAGGAGCTCTCTCTCTGGACAGGACCTAGGAACAGGAGCCCTCTCTGGGCTTAAACTTGGGAAAGAATCTTCTCTGGGCTTGATTGGGAACTGGAGCCCCCCTGGGTTCAACGTGGGAACACCGCAAGCCCTCTGTCTTGACTCTGGTCAGGGGCTGGAGCCGACACTGGAGTGGACTCAGGGGCTGTAGCCAACGGTCTTTTCCTCCTCATATTCCTCCTTTGGTTGGAGGTTAAGGAGTGGGCTGCTGTCATATAAGGTCTTGGGAGTGAATCGGCCGGCGGACTTGACGATGGAGTGGCTGGCAGGCTTGACACAGAGCTGGTTCTGGATCGGGGCTGGACACTCTCCAAACAGATTCCAGAACAGTGAATTACGTGTGGCGTCATACAAAGCCGTCTGAACGGCGAGCCCAGAATCACAGCGAACTAGGGCAGCTCCTTGTGGGCTTAGGGCAGGAATATTGCGGCGTTTCCATCACCACGGGGAACGGGCCAAACAAACAAACTTTCAAAAAAAGGAAACAAAAAAAAACGGGAGATAGGATGGCGCCGCTTTACTGTTGCAGGTCCAGTGCTGTCACGGAGTACTGGCTGCGGGAGCGAGGGAGCGAGGAGCCATAGGATAATTCATGAAGAACAGTGGTATTCATCCAAACAAAAGACTCATGAGACAGGTAGGAAACACACACGAGTACGGGGAATAGACGTTTAACACTGGACCTCTATGAACACCTAAAACGGGAGAAGAAACTGGATAATGGGGAGCACATGGGGAGCAAAACACAAGACAGGAACACAAGGACAGTCCATGGGCGTGACAATCTGATAGTGTCAGTGCTGTCAAATCAGTAATATTACTAAATATTAGGTGTTTTCTAAACCCCTATTGGGGACAACTTTGTGCGTGTGTGTGTGTTTCAGAGTTCATATGGATGTGTTGTGTGTGATTGATTTCTCTCCTGCTCTGTTTTCTCTCTCCAGGAACATTCGGAGTGGAGTTTCTTGCTCTAAGGATCAGGGAATAGGAAAGACTGAAACCCCGGACCCGGATGTTCCTGTATGAAATTGAGTTCTAAATGACAGTAAAAGCCGAGGTACTTTCTGAAACACACCTGAGGTTTGGTGCATCAAAACCACATGAACGGCTCAATCACCCTCATCAGCATACAAACTGTTCTTGACTGATATATCTTTGCGCAGGAATAGATCAGACTGAATGAGATCTGATCCATTTCCACAAATCTCAGCTTCTCAAAAACACTTGACAACTAAAAACAAACACAAACAGCAACAACAAGCCTGTGTGAGAGCAGCGGGGCGGTGGATGGGTGTTCAGTAAACTGAGTGAAGCTCTTTGTTCATGTTTACAGAATTCCAGTTTCAGGGCTGCAGGGTGAAGCAGAAGCACAAAGGAGTAAAATCCTGGAAAAAGCTGCTGTGAGGAGCGTCTCTGATGCGCTTGTGTGTGAAGCGTGTTTGTTGGCCTCTGGGCGACTATGAAAGACTTGCTGAACTCTCGCTCTTTTCATTCTGCTTTAATCATCTGGCTCAGATATCTGCTCATCTGCTTACTGTGTTTCCTTTAACGTGACAAAGCAGCAGAGAACCATGTGATCCAGCAGAATCTACATTCACACTGCAAAACATTATTCTCTTACTTAGTATTTCTGTCTTGTTTTCTAGTATAAATATCTAAACATTCTTGAATCAAGATGCTTTACTTGAGAATCAAAATGATTTAAGATATTAAGTCTTGTTTTCTAAAAAAGTATCAACATTTTTTTAGTTTTTGCTTAAACAAGAAAAATATCTGCCAAAATGGGATAAGAAAAATAATCTTAATTCAAAGGAAAAACAAGATAATTTTTCTTGCCCCACTGGCAGATATTTTTGCTTGTTTTAAGGAAAAACTAACAACATTTTGAGATTTACACAAAACAAGACATATCTTACAATACAATAATATCTTAAGTCATTTTACTTGTACAGTAAATTCATCTTGATTCAAGAATTTTTAGATATTTATACTAGAAAACAAGACAAAAACTGAAATTGTTTTTGCAGTGCAGGCCTCAGATTCAACCCTTGGATATGATCAGTGTGACAGTGTGTATGAGTGTGTGTGTCTGAGTGGTTGTGTGTGTGTGTGTGTGTGTGTGTGTGTGTGTGTGTGTGTTGCGAGTGGGTGTGTGTGTGTATAGGTCGTGTGTGGCGAGTGGGTTTGTGTGTGTGTGTGTGTGTGTGTATGAGTGTGTTAGTGTGTGGTGTGTGTGTATTTGTGTGTGTGTGTGTTTGTGTGTGGGAGTGTGTGGGTGTGTGAGTGTGTGTGTGTGTGTTTTGTGTGTGTGGTGTGTGTGTGTGTGTTTGTGGTGTGGTGTGTGTGTGTGTGTGCGTGCTAGTGGAGTGTGTGTGGGTGTGTTGTGTGTGTGTGGGGTGTGTGTGTGTGTGTGTGTGTGAGGTGTGTGGGTGTGTGTGTGTGTGTGTGTTTTTTGTGTGTGTGTGTTGTGTGTGTGTGTAGTGTGTGTGTGTGGTGTGTGTGTGTGTGTGAGAGAGAGAGAGAGAGATCCGACAGTGATCAGGACGGGTGTAAATCAGTAAACCAAACCGAGTGGAAGATTTGTTTTGACCTGTGAGACGGCTGTGTTGATTGGTGTGGTCTGTCTGGTTCCAGTCTGTTTCCATGCTGCTGCTAATTTCAGTCAGAATTCTTTGATTTCACTGCAACGAGAGAAGAATGGTTGTAATGCTGATGTATCATGTTCTAGTTGTGCCTTGATAAACAGGTTCAACTACTCATAAGTGAGTAACATAGGGAAAACTCAAAAACTCCTTTCATGTTGTAATCATTTGTACAAGATAACGAAATAACTAAAATGGTAAAAAAAGAAAGAAAGGAAGAAAGAAAATATATGTTTTAAGTATTTTCATTGAAGAAATTATGTTGTCTGGATTTTTTTTTGTCTGTTTTCCAATACAATATCTAATGTTATAACTCAAGATACATAAGGGAAAAACACAAAATGACTGAGGATCTTTCCTAAAAAAAAAAATGTTTCCGGAAAAATTATAGACTCTGCTAATTGGTCAGAAAAATACTCCTGTTTCATTGAATCAAGTTTATTTTTATGCCCAGAGTTTTTTTTTAGCCTATACTTAATGTTGATACATTTTCGAGAGCAGTATTAATCTCTTCTGTCATTGTGTTTTCTCCAGGGAAAATGTGTCTTGATTTAAGGTATTTAGATATTGTATGGAAAACAAGCCAGAAATACTGAGGCGCACTCAATTTCTTGCAGGTTAGGGTAGGTTATAGTTACACACACAACTCTCTCTCACACACACACACACACACACACAACATTTACATTTGTGAAAAGGCGGGGACTCTCCATAGGCGGTTATGGTTTATACTGTACAGACTGTATATTCTATTGCTCTACACCAAACCTACACCTAAACCTACCCCTCACAGGAGATTTTGTGCTATTTCAGATTTTCAATACAATCCATTCTGTGTGATTTATAAGCGTTTTGAAAACGGGGTAATGTCCTGAAAAGTCACCTTCTTGTAATACCTGTGTTATACCTTTGTCATTATACACATTTATGTCCTCATTTGTCACAAAAACGCGCACACGATCACACACACCACACACACACACACACACACACACACACACACATGTTGGTTTCCATGTTTTATGGGGACATTCCATAGGCGTAATGGTTTTTATACTGTACAAACTGTATGTGCTATTGTCCTACACCAACCCTACCCCTAAACCTACCCCTCACAGGAGACTTTGTGCATTTTTACTTTCTCAAAAAAACTAATTCTGTATGATTTATATGCTTGTTTCCTCATGGGGTCCTAAAAAATGTCCCCACAAGGTCAAAATTTACTAGTATTACTATACTTGTGGGGACATTTGGTCCCCATAACGTGATAAATATCAGGTACACACACACACACAATTCTGTTCAGTACTCCAGTGATCGGTTGTGTTTTGTCTTCATAGGCTGAAGAGCAGAATGGAAGTGAATGGAGTGACTCAAACGCTCAATGAGAAAAGCTCAAGAGAACTACGTTTGGTTTGAAGCTTACTTGGCAGCCGTATCAAAAAGTATGCTCTATATAGCATGGATATGGTTGGTATGAATGGCCTCATGGGACAGTAAAGCATCCATCAAATGCACACTTCAGAATTCTATCATACGGCGCAGTGCACTTTCTTTTTTCCGTTAATATCCTGGTTAATATGCTGTCTTTGTTCATGTGGATTTATTAAAAATAATTAAGATTATCTTCGTTGTACGCTCTTCTGTCTTCATTCCAGCACGTAAGCGTGACAGAATAACCGACCTCAAGTAAATAAGTAAGCTGCGGCCCTTCTCTCCGTTTTGTTTCCGTTTTTATATTTGTTATGGATAATCCCAATTACCTCCTCCTTCTGTTGGAGCAGAAGAGGATGCCTCTTGAGGTCCATTCGGCGATCTTCGTGGAGATCACAACCACTCCAGTTTCCCAGACAGCAGCCTCTGCACGTTCTTCCTGATGAGCCTGTGCAGAGCGCGGTTGTCCGGAGGTGGACCTTGGGATTGGGTGCTGGTGAGCAACAACTCGCCGTTCACCATCGGCCCTGCCGAGGAGCGTCTCACCAGTCCCACTCCTGACCCAGAGCCCAGCACACCATCACCCGGCTGCGCGGAGCAAGAGCCTGAGCCCACCGATGACGGAGAGCCCGAGCCCGCCGCGACCGACGAGCCATCGCCAAAGAGAGTGGCAGAGCTGAGGATCGCCCCGGAGCCGAACCAGTGATTGTCAGACCAGGTGCGGAGACGGACTACAGTGCTCGCCACAGGGAAAGAGTCATTTCCCAACAGCGAGAGCGCGGAGGGAAGCTCAACCCACTGCACCATGGCGGAGGGTTGAGCTGAGCTCCAATTCAGATATTTATGCAGACATGCACACTCTTTGCCTTCGTCTGAACTGTCTGCTGCCCTGAACCATCTGACAGTCTGAAATGACCAGGGAGGTCTTCCCCTATCGGTGGCGCCCCGTTGCTGGGAGTGGCCTTATGGTGGTGTGGCACGCACACACCATCGCCCTGACAAAAGTGCGTGCTCACAAATTACACCCACCATCCCTTTCCGCCGTTTCGCCACGCGGCGCTGTACCCCTTGCTCACCCTCAGCCCACCAATCTGTGCGTGGATTCGCCGGGGTCTTCCAGTCCTCATCAGGTCATGGCTGGAGGACCCCTTGTACCGACTCAGCCTCTGTGTCCCGGACTCAGCCTGCGCACTCGAACAGCTGCACCATGGCTCCTAGCTCCCTCGTCTCCAACGTGGCTAGTCAGTCCACCAGCTCCGCCAGGCTACATCGTCCCTCCGGCTCAGCCTTGGTCAGTCGTCGACCATCCGCCGCCTCAGGACTCCTTTCCTCGGCACACCTCGTCCTCAGTCCCTGCTCGTTGGATCATCCCTTCCTTCGGATCTCTCGATTCCTGTCGCGTGCGGCTCCACCGCGGCCTATGGATCCCAGCCTCCGCCTTGGCGCTGGTGCCATCTGCTCCCCTTGGCCTGTCGCACGGGCTCTTCAGCTCTCTGTCTCCGCCTCGGGCTCCTCCACCACCAGCTCCGCAGCCCTGGAGTCGTTCAGCCCCTTACGCATCATGGATCCTCCTCTGTCGGCTCCACCGTGGGTTGGCCTTCATGGCCGCGGCCTGGATCCCGCCTGATCTCCTGCCCAATTTCCCTTCTGTCGTCACCCGGCTCTCCCTCCATTGATCTGCCTGTCTCCTCCATGGTCCTCCTCTGTCATCACACCCTGGACTCTGCCTGTTGGTTGTCGTCTCCTCCTCAGGGAGTCGTTCCTAGCCAGAACCTCCAATGTCTGGCTGTCGGCCTGCCTTCTTTCCAGCCCTTTGCCATCCCCTGTTTCCATCCCACTTCCACTCCTTTGTCCTCCTCCAAGTCTCATCCCTTTTCTCAATGGCGCGAGGTCGGCGCCTTCCGGGAAGGGGGGGGGGAGATGTCCACAGTATTGGCTCTTTGGTTGTGTTTTTCCCTATGTGCCAATTGGTATTTGTTCCTGTCCTCGTTGTGTCTTCATTATTAGTTACCTCCTTTCACTGTGCTATGTTAATTAGGTCATTAGTCATCTTCTGTTGTAGAAATTCCTTCCTTAGTTCTCTGAAGTTGTCGGTTATTGTATGTGGTACCCTTCAGTGTGGATATTCCCTTTATCTTTCACTTGGATTTTATTAAAAATAATTGACATTATCTTCATCGTATGCTCTTCGGGTCTTAATTAAGCACGTAAGCGTGACAATTTACAAAAACCGCAAAAATGATCTGCCATGGGGTAAGAAAAATAATCTTAATGCAAACGGAAACAAGATTATTTTTCTTACCCCATTAGCAGATATTTTTGCTTGTTTTAAGGAAAACTCACAAAATTATATATTTTTTTTGCATAAAGCAAGACATAATATCTTAAATAATTTCACTTGTCAAGTAAATTAATCTTGATTCAAGAATGTTGAGATATTTATGCTAGAAAACAAAACAAAAAAACTAAGAAAATCTTTTTTTGCAGTGCAAATGTGCAAGTTACATTTATATGACTGTCAATTAATGAGATGCTACATTTTATTCAAAATCCACTGGATATTGGTTGAATATTTTCAGGCTTTAATAATTTCCTTGTTGATTCCTGTACTTTCTGAAAACAAAGCACCTGAACAGGACAAACTGGTAATTATGACTTCAGGGAAGTGGGAAGTTTCCGAGAGTTTTCCTCATTCTTCAGCCCGATGATGATGATGAACGCAGCTATTGTCTCAGAGATTCCACACAAAACAAAGCCTCTCTTCAAACACATGATTCTCATCTCATTTCTGGTAATTACATGTTCATGTGAAAACAAGAACGTCCTACACATCACAAGGACAGGATTACATCGAAGACTTACCTGTCAAGAACACCTGTCAGGCGAAAAATAAATTAAACCAAATTATGACCTCAGAGAGAAAGGGATATTACACAGCCCTGCAACCCAATAAAAATTCAGCTAATTTACAAAAAACTCCAATTTGATGATGCTGAGCTCAAAAATATTAATGACAAGTTTCCATTACATTCACAAAATAAGAATGAATAATCAAATTCAAATGTCAAACGTTTCTGCATTAATGACAGAAGTATTCAAATATAGCATTTAAAGAGTGGGAAAATATGTTCAGATACTACGTTTAATGTCAAAGAGTTTTTTACATAAACACAAGTTTATAAATATATTTTCCGAAATTTGTTCAGATAACTTAAATATCCGAAGTAACTAAACTTGTCATTTTAAGTCAAGCATAAACACTTACTCTTTTTTTGTGTGTGTGTGTGTTAAATTTATCAAAATTGTGTTAGTTTTTGCTTAAAACAAACAAAAATATCTGCCAATGGAGTAAGAAAAATAATCTTGTTTTTCCTTTGAATTAAGATTATTCGTCTTACCCATTGCAGATATTTTTTTGCTATTTTTAATAAAACTAATTTTGTTAAAAAAAAATTTTTTTTAGAAAACAAGACTTAATATCTTAAGTCATTTTGATTCACAAGTAAATATATATTGGTTTAAGAATTTTTAGATATTTGTACTAGAAAACAAGACAGAAATACTAAGAAAATAATTTTTTGCAGTGTGAAAAGTGGGTGTGGACATCGAATGCAGCCAAACCGCGTGTGAGTTACTAAAACGTGATAAATGCATATGATATTGTCTGTTTTATTCAGAAAATACGGGTGTGTCAGTGGAAAAGTCATTTTAGAGTATGAACAATTTCTTTTAAGGTTAACAAGGAGAAATACTCGAATCGGTAACCTTTATGTTGATGTTGTTTTAGAAGATAGATTTTACAGAGTATGAGTACCTTTGTAAATACGTGTCACTAGCAGTCATAGGGTACGCATTGGTTTATGTTGCTAACAGTATTTTGATGGTCCTCAACCAGTATCACTGAGCTATACATAGCTTTGTTAATATTTTGAAGTAGAATTATTTTGAATTATGCTTTCTGCTATGGTCGTGAAGTTAGTCATTGTACTGTGTGGTTGTCATTTTTATAGTTTTAGTCTTATGATGAATATCTATGGATATATATATATATATATAAAATATATAGCTTTTTTGATTTCAGTTGAATTTTATTTATTTAATTGTTTGTTTTAGTCATCAAGTTAATTTAAAGGAAAATTGAAATTAGAAAATGTGGATTGGAAAATGAAATAAAATAAGTTTAAGTTTTCTATTGGTTTGTTTATTTTATTGTATATTATTATAGTTAATGATTTTTCCTCAAGTAACAAAATGTTTTTTTTTCTTTGTGATTTTAGTTTCTACTAATAACCCTGCCCTCAATAGATATACTGTATACTACAAGTAACTGCAAGTAATAAGTTAACTTATCCAACTAACCCTAACCTAAACATAACCTAAGTCTACTAATACTCTAATAAGAGTTAATTGACATGTAGTTGCAAAAAGTTAGTTTTCAGTCAATAGGACTATGACATAAGGGTCATTTAGAAAATGTATTTTATGAGACTTTAGCCAAAATTTTGATGTGGAGGCACAGTGAAACAGACAGCAAATAAAAGCGACGTGTTAATTTCTTGCTTTTGCAAAATACTTCATAATTAAATAGATTACACAGTAGGTACTTATACAAAATTGTGTAATAGTTCCTTAATATAGACTGGTGTGTAGTGGCGGCTCATACGTGAGTGTGAGAGTGTGTGTGTGTGTGGGGTGTTGTGTGTGTGTGTGTGCGAGTTTTTGTGACAAATGAGGACATAAATGTGTAGAATGACAAAGGTATGACAGGTATTTACAAGGAGAGAAGTGACTTTTCGGACTAACCCCATGTCCCCACTTTTCAAAAACGCTTAAAATCCAACAGAATGGAGTGTCTTTGAAAATCTGAAATAGCCGAAGTCTCACTGCATGAAGGGCGTACCAAGGTTTAGGGGTAGGTTGGGTAGGGCAATAGAATACTACGGTCTGTCGTATAAAAACCATTACACATATGGCGAGCGTCCCCACTTTCACAAAAAAAATAAACCTGTGTGGGGTGTGTGTGTGTGTGTGTGTGGTGACACACACACACTTTTTGTCATGGGTAGCTGGAAAGCAGAAGGGGGCGTAGCCGTGACTCAGACTGACAGGAGGAAGATGCTGTCATTAGTCGTCAACAGCTCTGAAACAAACCTCCTTAATATCTGCGGTGATGATGTGCGCTTCCCTCAACAGGGATTTCCTGTCTATCTTTATCCGAGCCTGATATAGACTCCAGGGTCAAACTAATTTCAGCTCCGGGTTGGAAATATCTAAAAAAAGACCCGACTGACCAAACAAACAAACATCGCAGGCAATGTGTGTTTGTGTTCGGAGCGGAGCTGAACCTGATCACCAGGCCAGCACAACTCAGTGTCACTGAGAGAGAATGAATGAATAAATCAAGGCGAATGCAATGCAGCATTCACTGAAAGGAAACTGAGCTCAACAACAGGAAAGCGACGCTGAGAGACGCTCTGCTGCAGGTGTTCCAGTAAAAACACTTCCTCCAGACAATGAAATTCCTTCTTCTAATGCACAACATCTGTGACCCTGGAGCACAAAACCAGCCAAAAGGGTCAATTTTTAGAAATTGAGATATATACATCAGCGGAAGGAATAAATAAGCTTTCATTGAGGAGGTTTGTTTAGGTAGCACAATATTGAAAAGTCTGGAATCTGAGGGTTGCAAAAAGAAATTTCTAAATATTGAGAAAATCGCCTTTAAGTTTGTCCAAATGAAGTTCTTAGCAATGAATATTACTAATCAAAAATTAAGTTTTGATATATTTACGGTTAGGAAACTTACAAAATATCTTCATGAAACATGATCTTTTTTAATATCCTAATGATTTTTGGCATTAAAAAAAATTTGTTTTGACCCATACATTGTATTTTTGGTTATTGCTACAAATATCCCCCAGTGACTCAACACTGCTTTTGTGCTGCAGGGGTCACAAATTGAAAACACTTCTACAATCACGTCTCACTTTACAACCCTCTCCAGTCAATCTTGCATCTGATCGCAACTTGTTGATGCAGTTTTCACATTATGCATGTACATTTCACTCCCATATTCACAAATCACAATTGATAAAGTGAGTGCATCAGAAAGTGTAGTGTTATTTCAGAAGATCAGCACAAAAACGTGTTTCGTTTTGCTAATTGGGATCGTTTGTGCAATCTTGCTGCATCTGAACAGCTACCTGAAAACAATTAATGTTCTCCCATTGTGCAATTAAAGTATGTGCAATAACCTTATACTTGTTTATCACCTTAAATCCTAGTACATCCCTACAACTTTTTATTTTTTTATTTTATTCTATTCCTATTCTATACCACACCTGTACATACAATTATTTTTTTTTGTGTGGTTTATATTTATGCATGTGTAATTTATTCACATCTCACTTTTATTATCTGTATGTTGTTGTTGTCTCCGTGTACTGGAAGCTTGTGACACTATAACAAATTCCTTGTATGTGCAAACATACTCGGCAATAAAGCTCTTTCTGATTCTGATCTGTCTGGTTTCGAATGCAAAAGCACGTCCTGCTTTACCCTCACCAGTTTATTCTGTGAATATTGCATGCATTTCTGTTTAAATAGCAAATGTCACAACTGATGTAAATGCAAAGGATGGCGATCAGGATTTGACACTGAACTTGTTCCAGATCCACCCACGCATCACATACTGAAACCCAGCGGTCATGCATGTGGCACCACAGTCAGGTGAGAAAGCTTTGGTTTCTTTTCCTTCTTTTGACTCAAGCTTTGATGCCTCTTTTGAATCCGTGCGTTTTTGAGTGACAGAGTTTCAAGGCGACCACCGACACCAGCGTTAGTCCGAGCGCGAGTGCGACGATCACGCTGATCCACAACACTTTCCCGTCCACAGACTCGCAGTGCTCCGATTGCACGGCGCTCACGCTGATCTCAACACTCTCTGAGTCTCTGGTGTACCAGCAGGTTGCGGCGGCGATGTCCGGCACATTCAGTCTGTCCTGCTGGAGCAACGTGAAGAGGTACGGGTTTCCGCAGCAACTCAACGGGTTTGAGCCCACATATAAAGTCCGGAGCGATTTCTGGAGAGCGAAAACCGTGTCAGATGCAAGCGTTACCAAACTGTTATTCTGCAGGTTCAAGGACTCCACAGAAGAATCTCCACTCCAGAGAGAGACCCCCGTGAGTCGGTTCACTGACAGATCCAAAGACTTGAGTTTCCGAAAGAAGGTGAAGTCGACGGCTAGGGTTTGGAGCTGGTTTCCTCTTAGAGAAAGATGGGTAAGGGTCGTCTCCAAACCTGAGAGAGATGACGGGCCCAAGCCCATGTCGGCATTCTGAGAAAAATCCAGAATAAGCAGCGGGCTTCCGCGAAATGCACCTGGTGGAACCGATGCAAGACTGTTCTCCGAGAGGTACAGATAGCTCAGGGTCGGGATAGAGGACAGTCGGATGCAGTCATGCATTGAACCCTTGAGAGAAGGGCAGATGCTAAACAGGTTTTGCTGAAGGTGAAGGCTTCGTATGTTGGGGAGCCTTGAGAAAATCCCGGCGTCTAGCGTCCTCAGAGCGTTTCCCTGAAGGTGCAAGACTTCCAAAGAAGCCAGCGTGCTCTCGCCGAAGGACAAGTTCTGCAGGTTGTTGTAGCTGATGTCCAAGGTTTTCAACGAGTTCAGATGGCCTTCTGAATCCACACTGAAGCTCTCTAAACAGTTATTGCTGATGTTTAGGCTCTCCAGAGAAACCATGCTGCTGAAGAACGAGGACGGAATCGCTTTGAGCTGGTTGTAGCTCAAGTCCAAGTAGAGCAACCTGGGAAGATCCTGGTGCCTCTGATTGACGCAAAGGCAAAGGGGTTTGTCGTGGTCGGTGAACAGATACCCGCTGGCCTTCAGGTTCTCCAGCTCTTCTAGCGGACCGGAGCAGTTCACGCTTCTCAAGAGGTTTCTGGACAGGTCCAGGTACATGAGTTTGTTCCTCTCGGGAAGCATGGGGAAGTACAGGATTTTATTTTCCCTCAGGTCCAGATACAGAAGCTCGAACTCCAGATCCGAATCAACGGTCTGGAAGTTAGTCAGGCTGTTTTTGCTCAAGTTTAGCGTTTTGAGCTGAACGAGGTTGAAGTCTGTGATGCATGAAATGGAGTTCACCGACAGATCGAGTTCTGAGAGCCCCGTCAGCGACTCGAAAGCACCTTCTTCGATTTCTATGATGACGTTATTGTGTAGGTCGATGCTTGTTAGAGCCTGAGATCCGTTGAATGTGTGCCTGCTTATTTTAGTAATGCTGTTCCCATCTAAAGAAAGGTTGGTGAGGACTGGGGCGTCGCTCAGGAAATAGTCGCTCATATCCGTGAACAGACCGTTTCCGGACAAATCCAGATGTTGCACTGATTTGAGCGGCCCAACGTGAGTTTTCAGAGCCGCGTAAAGGTCCAGCGAGTTTCTCGATAGATCCAGCACCTCCAAACGGCTCGTGTCCTGGAACAGGCCCGGCTGGATGAACTGGATCTTGTTGGCGTGGAGGTTCAGAGGACTGCTGCTGGCGTATGTTAGGAATAAGGACGGCGCCAGGGAAAGACTCCCGATCGCGTGAGGTTATAGCAGGACGTCTGTCTCCAGGTGCCGCTGACGACAGAAAACGTCGAACATTTCCCACTCATTACCACACTGCAATAAGAGCTTTAGTCTAGACTTATCATTAAGGGAAAACTAGATTTTTTGTTGTTTTCATGAGATAAATATCTAAAATGCGTTGTGAAAGTCACCCGAGAATTTTGTACTTGTCTTCTGTGGTAATAAAAAGAAATAATCACAAAGATGACGGGGGTAGTTTGTATAACGTACTCTATCTTCACTCACGAACCGCCATTTAAATTGATCCAAGAAATACAGGAAAAACAATAACATTTGTTAATATTATTATAATTTACAATAACTGTTTTCTATGTGAATATGTGTTAAAATAACGTGTAATGGTATTCTGTGTGAGCAAGCTGTATTTCCGCATCATTCGCAGGTCTTCCAGCAGTGGTCAAATGATCTTCAGAAATCAGTTAAATGTGATCTGCTGCCTCAGAAAATTTTATATTATTATGTATTATGTTGATTTTTCAGGTTTCGTTGATGAATAGAAAGTTCAGAAGAACAACATTTATCTGAAATAAAAAGCTTTTGTAACATTATAAATGTCTTTATCATCACATTTAAAGCATCCTTGCTGAATAAAAGGCTAACGGTCTATAATTTCTTTCCCAAAACAAAAAAAAATTATACTGACTTCAAGCTTTTGAATGGTATAATGTATAATGCTACAAAAGCTTTTTATTTCAGATAAATGCTGATCTTTCTATTCATCAATGTTTCTCGAGCAGCAGATCAGCAAATTATACTGATTTCTGAAGATCATGTGACACAGAAGACTGGAGTAATGTTGCTGAAAATTCAGCTGCGCATCACAGTAATACATTACAGTTTAACAGATATTCAATATAAACAGTTATTTAAATAGTAATAATATTTCACAATTTAACTGTATTTTGCTATAAATTTTGTATCAAAATAAAAACGCAGGCTACTGAAGGTGAAGCAGAGCAAGTGAGTCCTGTAAGTACAAAACATGATGAAGCGAAAAAATCGTAACTCTTGAATGCTATGTACACTCGTGACATCAAACAGCGTTTCGGAAGATTTCAAAACTGGACCCCATCCAGTTTTTAGCGTGACGTAGACATTTCTTTAAAGCAGCTCTAGGTTTAACTATCTGCGCTCCGTCTTGCTCTAGATTACTGTGGTAGGGGGAAGGGTCCTTAGGATTTCTCTCGTCTCTGGGGATCCGACCTGTGTTTCCGCCAGAGTTCAGAGTTCGTGCGGAGAGGATGGCAGACATAATTACACACAATTACCTTTGCGAATCCATTCAGTGTGTCCAATCAGACCGGTCAGAGGAGGTTTCGGCCTCTGAACACCAGTCATGCTGAATCTAATAAGATTATGGTTTAGTTCGGAGAATCGGAAACCGTCATCACTGGAGGAGGTTTCTGCACTATTGGTTCTCTCCCAAGATGTGGTCCATTTGGTCTTTGCTACATGTAGAGTTTAAGTGATCTATTTAAATTAATGAGATGAAGCATTTCGTAGAACCCTAGGAAAACGGAGACACAAGCGAGGCGAAGTCTCGTGGTCTCCTGGTCAATAGTTGGCATGATTATCAGCATCGAGACTATAGAAGATATACGACTGACCTGTGTGCAAACACGATGCATTTGTTGAGAAAAATATTGATGTTCATATCTCAATGGCTCGATTTACAGGACTTATCTTGGACAAATATAAGCATCCGAATGACCAATTTTGAGGCAAAGTCTCCATTTACTCGGTTATTCCATTGCTCTCTAAAAGTGATTGAGGTCGTCACTTGTGTTTTCTTTTATTTCGCTAGGTTTGACATTAAGGCCCAAAGACACATTCAATTCAAGCATTGATATGCAAAGACTGAAGTATTTTCTGGAAAATGTTGGGCTTGCAGGCAATGGGATTGCACATAATCAGCAGTAATCATGGTAAGTGGCCTATATTATTGAACTAGATGAATGAACAAAACACCGACGATGTGTGTTTGATTCAACAATTGAGATGAGCTAATAAGGACATGGAGATGATGTACTCACCACTTTTGAAGTGGCGGATTAAGGCTCTGACTGGCGTCCTGTACTGGAGAGACCTGGTTCAACCAGGAGCATCAGTATCAGAGCGCGTTTGACCATGATGCTGCACTGACACAGGCAAGAGCGAGCGGATGAGGATTATGAAGCGGGACTACGACACATTGAAATCAATCCCGCTAGGCGCTCACATCACAGCATTCTGTTTTAACTCACTGACGTTGCTGAAGTGGAAATTGCATCTTTCTCGATCTGTCACAGAGGGGTTCAGACTGTCATAGTCTGGTTATGTGTTTGATATTTGACACTGACGAGTACAGCAGGAAAGAAGTAGTAAAGGTTCATCGCCATTCACATTATGTGTTAAATTATAGTATCAGAGGGCTGATGTTGAGCCGAAATCGCCCTCGATCTCCAAGCCGTTTCATCGTGGGCCACAAGGGAAAACCGGTAAACGCCGCACGGCCAAAAAAAAAAATTCAATTTCTTACTTTGGACTAGTACAAGATCTGGAGTCACGACGCGTTTATTGTACAAGTAAAATTATTTCAGATATTAAGTCTTGTTTTCTAAAAAAATAAAAAAAAATTTAATATCTGCCAGTGCCTGGGGTAAGAAAAATTATCTTCATTCAAAAGCTAAACAAGATGATTTTTCTGGCACCGTTTTGGACAGATATTTTGCTTGTTTTTAACTCTTTTTTTGTTACAGAGAAAACAAGACCACAATATCTTAAGTCATTTCACTATACAATAAATAATCTTGAATTTCAAGAATGTTTAGATATTTATCCTGAAAACAAGACAGAAATACTGAGTAAGAGAATCATTGTTTGCCGTGCAAGATGAGAAAAGCCAGCATCGGAAGTATGCAGTAAAGCGCAGGTGTGTCTCAGGTGTGTCACCTCAGTAGTGTGCTGCTCCGCTGCTGTTCACACTCATGCTGCTCTCCTCCGTCTCGCTCGCTCCGCTACTCATCCTGCTGTGAAAATATCCTGCAAATTCTCTTGTTTTTTCCTTCTGTGCTCAAGCCTTGTATGGGATCGGACCTCCCTCTCCCTCTGTGTGTTGGTGTGGTGGTCGCTCGATCGATCTGGAGTCATAGGCGGGGGGGGTTGTCTCTCTATGGGGTCCGTGCTTGTGAATCGATCCGGCGCGAAAGCAACTAAAATGCGACAGTCGTATCGCGGTACGAGGGTCTCGTCATCATAACTTTTCTCTCTCGCTCTATAGCTCTACCTCCCTCCGTTGCTTTCTCTCTCTCGATCGTAGTGGCGAGACTCCCGCCATTGCGCTATCGCCGATGGCCTGCTTTGATAGAAAAGTGTGTGTACTTCTCTTCTGTGTTAATCGCAATAGTCCACTCCCTTTCTCTATCTCTCTCTCTTTCTCCCATCCCTCCTTCTCTCTCTCTCTTTCTCTCTTTCTCTAAAAGTGTGTCTCTCTCTCTCTTTCTCTCCATATTCAATTCAATTTATTAATCAGTTAAGTAAGTTCAATTCAATTCAAGTGAGCTTTATTGGCATGACTAGCACAGTATTGCCAAAGCATTGACCATTGCATGAACAAATAATGATTGTATAATACATAAACAAAACAAGAATAGATCTATAATTCATAAAGTAGGTAATTACATTAGAAAAAAAATTAATGAACAGAAATAAGAAAATAGTTAAGATATTGTCTTAAAGATTAAGATTATTGTCTCTCTCTCTCTTTCTGAAAACTGATGTTGACGGTTCTTTGCAAATTTATGTCTAACTGTATTTTATTGAAACGAGGAGTTGTTTTTTACACATGAGTTATGAAAGGAACATGTAAAAAACTACGTGCTCTGTTTTGTGTGTGTGTGTGTGTGTGAGTGGCGTGTGTGTGTGTGTGTGTGAGTGAGCAAGAGTGTGTGCATGTGTGTGTGTGTGTGTGCGTGTGTGCCTGTGTGTGTGTGTGTTGTGTGATTGTGGGTGTGTGTGTGTGTGACTTGACAGGTGAGTCGTTGCGTGCGTGCGTGCCTGTGTGCTGTGTGTGTGTGAGTGTGGTGTGTGTGTGTGGTGTGTGGGGGTGTGTGTGTGTGTGAGTGTGTGTGTGTGTGTGTGTGTGTGTGTGTGTGTGTGTGAGCGTGATGTGTGGGCGGCTGTGTGAGGGTCTTTGTGAGTGGTGTGTGTGTGTGAGGGAGAGGAGAAGTGGGTGTGGGTGTGTGTGTGTGCGTGGTGTGTGCGTGTGCGTGTGAGTGTGTGTGTGGTGAGTGTGTGTGCGTGTGCGTGTGAGTGAGTGAGTGTGTGTGTGTCTGTGTGTGTGTGTGTGTGAGTCGATGTGTGGGTGTCTGTGTGTGTAGTGTGAGGTGTGTGTTGTGCGTTGGCGTGTGAGGTGTGTGATAAAGGGAAGTGTAGTGTGTGTGTGAGGGAGAGAGTGGGTGTGTGGGTGTTGTGTTGGGCCCGCTGCGTGTGGCGGGCGTGCTGAGTGTGTGAGTGTGTGGTGGGGTGAGGCGAGAGAGGTGGGTGTGTTGGTTGTGTTGTGTGGGTGTGTGTGTGTGTGGTAGTGGTGTCTTTTTTGTGTGTGTTTTTTGTGGGAGCGTGTGTGTGCCTCTCTGTGTGGGTGCTTTGTGGTTGTGTTGCGTTTATTGTGTTTTTTGGTGTTTGCGGTGGTGTAGTGTGTGTGGGTGTGGTTGTGGTGTGGTGTGTGGGTGACTCGAGTGAGTGCACGTGCGTGCGCTGCGTGCAGTGCCGTGTGTGTTGGGTGTGTGTGGTGTGCGTGGGAGGTGTGTGTTGGTTTTGGGGGGTGTGGAGGTGTGCGATGGTGAGTGTGTGTTTGTCAGTGAGTGTGGGGTTGGGAGCTGTGTGTGTGTGTGAGTGGTGAAACGATTTGTGTGAGTTGTGGCAGTGTGCGAGAGATGTTGGAAGTAGAAAGGAAACGGCTGTGGGCGTGGGCGTAGTGCGGATGCGTGTTTCGCGATGTATTTGTGCGCGTGAGGATAAGTGATAGCAGATGCGAGATGCGTGCAAGATGTGGTGTGGGATGGGTGTGTGTGTGGTGCTGAGTGTGTGTGTGTGTGAGTGTGCGGGTGAGTGTGTGTGTGTGTGAGTGAGAAAGAGAATGTGTGTGTGTGTGAGAAAGAGAGAGTGAGAGAGTGTGTGTGTGAGTGTGTGTGAGTGTGCGTGCGTGAGTGTGCGTGTGCGAGTGTGTGACTCGGAGACACGAGTATTATGTGTTTGCGTTGTTTCTGTGTTTTTTGTTTTTTTTTTTTCCTTTTTTTTTTTTGCTTTGTTTTTGAAACGTTGGTGTGGAGTGGGTAGAAGTGTGGTGGTCTGTGTGTTGTGTTTGTGTGTGCGGTGTGTGTGTGATGTGCGTTGTGCGTGTGCGTGCGGGTGATGTCGCCGTTGGAGTGTGAGAGTGTGTGTGTGAGTGTGTGTGTGTGTGTGTGTGTGTGTGTGTGTGTGAGTGTGAGTGTGAGAAGGGTGTGTGTGTGCTGTGAGGTGTGATGTGTGTGTGTTTGTGGTTGTGTTGTGTGGTGAGTGTGGTGGTGGGGTGTGTGTGTTGTGTTGTGCGTGTGGCGAGTGTGTGTGTGTGCGGGGTGTGTGTGTGTGTGTGTGTGTGTGGTGTGTGTGTGTGGGTGAGTGTGAGAGGGTGTGTGTGTGTGAGAGAGTGGTGCGGTGTGTGTAGCTGGTGAGTCCGTGGTGTGCTGATGCGTGCCTGTGTTTGGGCGTGTGACAGTTCAGTCCGGGTGTGTCGTGTGCGAGAGAAGCCAGGCTGTGAAAAGAAGTGTGCGGTTGTAACAGAGTAAAGGTGGCGTGTGTGACGTGGTGCAGTTTGTGCGTGGTGTGATGCAGTGAAGTGGTGCAGTAAGTGGGTGTGCGTGGTGGGTGCGTGTGTGTGTGGGTTAGAGGTGAGCGTGCTTACATGTAGTGTGTGAGTGATGTGTGGAGTGTGTGTGTGTGTGTGTGTGTGATGTGGTGGTGTGTGAGTGTGTGAGTGTGTGTGGGTGTGTAGAGGTGTGTGTGTGTGTGTGTGATCGTGTGTGTGTGTGTGGTGTGAGTGGATGTGTGTGGTGTGTGTGTGTGTGGTGAGCTGAGGTGTGAGTGTGATGTGGGTGTTGTGTAGGGGGTGGTGTGAGATGTGAGATGTAGTGTGTGTTGAGTGTGTGTGTGTGGTGATGTGGTGGTTGTGCGTGTGAGAGTGACGGGTCTCGTTGTGTGTGAGTGTGTGTGTGTGTGTGTGTGTGTGTGTGTGTGTGTGAGGGTGAGAGTGTGTGTGTGGGTGTGTGTGGGGTGGGTGGGTGTGTGTGTGTGAGGGTGTGTTAAAACACCGTTCCTTTTACCTTACCTGCCTGGGACTCAGTCATTTGAAAACTTACCATGGTTTTAATAGTAGTAAAAGCTGTGAACCATTGTTTGGTTTTTATTATGATTTACCATTTGTATTACCACCAGTTTACTACCAGATACCATAGTCAAAAACCATGCTTTAATCTTGTGGTACCCTGGTTTACGTATTAAGGAACCATGATTTGGCATTTTTTTATGTAGCAAAGCGCAGAGGTTCACTCGTTCGAAGAGGCCTGTAAAAAATCGTAATGATGCACTCTCTTACACAACAACGCTGCCAGAGATCCCGAAAATGTTTATATATCCATCTGTGTTCTCTTTTTTAAACTTTAAGGGTTTGTGAGGTTGCCTTATAAAATGACAAGAGACTAACATGAGCACAACTAGAAGCGACGGTTTTGGATCTTCCGGGATTCCGGCTGGAAAAACCGGACATTTTGTGCACTCGACGAGCGGTTGACTCGCACTCTGTCGCTCGAAGTCAGTGCGACAGCGAGGAAAACTCAACACTTTGATCCGATCACAGATTGTTTCCTCAGGATGCGAACATCACATCGCGTCTTCTGGTGTCTCGCGGACACGGTCTGCCAGCTCGGGGGTGTTCAGACGAACGCCGGGAGCCACTGACCCCGCACCGCCTCACGCGCGGGACTGCACTGCTAGTCGCTTCAGCATGTAAGACCTGTGGGCCCTGTGCTTGGTGCCAAACGCAGTCCCGAGCCCGGTCCCACCCCTGCTGCTCCCCGCCCAGCCCGAAGCCTTCCAATTGTAGAGCTGATGAACGCCAGAAAGATGGCCTTTGGGACCCAGTCTAATTTCCGTGGCAGATGGGAAGGAAGCGTTATTAGGACTTCTCGATCCATGTTATTAGTTTTACCAGCAGTCCTCATGTGGATTCGTTTCGCTTTTGTCTTCTCACGCGCTCGAGTTCCGCTGGCTGGCTTCGGCCGCGGGTGTGTGGTCTGTGGGTTTCGTCCCGCTGGATCTCGTAGTCCATGACGCCCCACGCGGCCATTAACGCTTCAGCCAATGCTTAGAGCACGAGAGCAGACTGCATGCAATTTCTCCCACCTCTGGCGAGCTAGAACCACGCGACCAACTTGCATCCGATTCCTGCGTCGGCTGCTTGTGTCACGCCTGTATCCTGGGTGACCCCTTCCGCTTACCCTTCCACCGCCCGCCGAGTTTAGGGGGCCGCAACCACACACACCCCCACCGGACCCCCCCCCCCCCCCCCCCCACACCCCCCCCCCCACCCCCCGCCCACCCCCCCCCCCCCCCCCCCCGACCCCCACCCGCCCCCCCCCCCCCCCTCCCCCCCCCCCCCACCCCCCCCCCCCCCCCCCCCCTATCCCCACCACCCCCCCCAGAAGAAAAACTTTCCAAGGGACGTATGTGTCAGACCGGCCAACGATATGGAGAGCTTTCGCTAAGAAGTAAATGTTTCCAAAGTATATAATATATCACGATCTGTCCGTCGGCATGTGTTAAGGTGCACCCAGAACCAGTATGACAGTCGTATGGGCCGCATCTAGTATCTTACCGGCAGTCATGCTACCAAACATAGGACAACCACGTAGCCATCTCTTTGGATTGCCAAAAACATGTTACCCCAAATAAGGGCTTTTTGACCGCAGTCTCCTTTTACATGCAGCAGCTTCAAATATATTTCTATGTAACCAGTAATGTAAGCACATTAAACCACAACCAAAGCTATATGTTAGATGCACAATGGCAACAAACCACGGAGTATGTGTATCAGTGGGATTAAGCACATAAACAGCAGACGTCATTTACGGGACACTTGAGACCACTAATACTCTAGGCTTCCTACAGGTGCCACACCTTCTTATAACTAAATTCGACAGGACCTTTCGAGGAGTTGCTAAGGTTCCAGCGAGAGCCCTCCGGAATTCAAAGAAAACAGTAAGATGTGGGGACACATTTGGCGTGAGATCAAGGTTACACCGTTACATTGTTACAGTTTTCATGTCAAACACAACTATGCAAAAAAAAAAATTGCATTTATTTTTGGCCATATGACCGAGGTCTGATATTCTTTTTGTCATATTTGTTTTGCATAAAACTGAAGAATATTGGGTACATCCTATACTGTATTCTAAAATTATCTTATATTAACTTTTGCATGGATTTTATTGAAAAGAGCTTATGGCTCATGTAACCATAAGTTTTAAGATATATGAATATGCTTTTAAGTTGTTAGTTTTATAGATAAATCGCATTTACATACAAAATGCTGCTTTTTCCGGTGTTTAAAACAGTATTTTAGTATTTCAGGCACATGGATTAAAGATGGCAGCTGTGTTGGACTGTTTGGCACAAGGAATGTAATTCAGATAAGACTTTATTCCCTCTCCATGCACAGTGACCTGGTTTGGATTCTACCTTTAAGTGTGTTTTTGTGTGTTTGTGTCTGAAGTGATTTGATCAGAGGACCTCAGATGATGCCAACCCTGAAACAACTTACACAACTACCACACTTTGCTAGAAGTTTGACTGCATCATATAATAACTGCTGTTAATAGTGTTCATCGTCTGTTTGATTACGTCTTAAATAGATTTTTCCGTACATTTCTGCCATATGTACATTAACTGACAGTCACCACTGATAAACTACCACTAAATATCGTAGAAACTTAATTTGCTGTAAAGCTGCTTAGCAATGATTTGTATTGTGAAAAGTGCTGTACAAATAAACTTGACTTTTAATTGAATCACAATTTTCACTTTTTTTTTTTTTCCTCACAATTGTAGTTTTTTTTTTATATATATTTCGTGCAATTCTAAGTTTTTTTTATGGCTCGCAGTTGTTTTTTCTTGCCATCACAAGTTTAAAACTCTCAATTCTAACTTTTTTTTTCTTCCAGTTGTGTTTATTTCTGAAAATTGTAGGGTTTTTTTATATTTCACCATTTTTTCTTACATCTCGCAATTCTGACTGTTTTTCTCATTATCACAAGTTTATATCTCACAATTTTAGTTTTTTTTAATATTTCACCATTCTGAATTTTTTTCTTATATCTTGCAATTCTAAGTTTTTTCTCACAATCACAAGTTTATATCTCTCAATTCTGAATTTTTTCCTTGCAATTCAGTTTATCTCGCAATTCTACATTTTTTACATCTCAAAACTCAGAAATTTTCTCGCAATTGTGAGTTTTTATACATCCCAAATTTCTACCTTTTTATATATTTCACAATTCTGACTTCTCTCACAATCGCAAGTTTATATCTGACAATCGAAGTTTTTTTTTTATATTTCGCAATTATGACTATTTTCTTGCACTAGAGTTCATCTTCTGACTTGTTTCCTTGTATTCAGTTCATATCTCTTTTTTTCTTGCAAAGGTTTTTATCGCGGGGTAACATGTCAATTCAAATTTTGTATCTCAAAATTGTGAGTTTATATCAGAATTCTGAGAAAAAGGTCAAAATTGCAAGATAAAAAGTCACAGTTATGTTTTTATTGTTTTCTTCAGTGAGTTTCCGTACATCACACTCTCAGACACACAAACACAAGAAACAGACGCTTTCATTCAGTTTAATATATTTATATATGCATGTATAAAATTAGACAGAAACGGCTGTTTTCATATACAAAAGGCCAATAAAACAAGAAAACACAGAAGTGTGTATCAGGCATTAGTCGATGAAGGCACTCTCATCCACAGTGTTCCAGTTAACATGATCATGTGACGCGATAGTGCTGCAGTCTGAGCCAGCACCACAGGCCTCAAGGAATGTGCAGTACAAAAAATAATCATCATCTAGGCAAATAAACACACAATAAAACACCTCCAGCATCAGAAACACAAAGGAATGCTCCGTCAATGATTTTGGTCTCAATAGTGTCAGAAATAAAAACAAAACTTAAGTTAGGACACATGTACATAAGAAACGTAAGACATAAAAGTGGAGTGTTTCAACTCAAATGGCAGCGACGCATTAAATGCGGAATGTAGAGTCTAGTTGACTAAACTAACACTGAAGACTGGGCACATACACACATACGCTAGCAGGATTAGTGCAGTCTTCTTAACAAGCTAACTAGTCTAACCGCGGAGACGTGCAAACCGTCTGTAATCCGTCTGGGATCACGGAGGCGTGACGATTACCCATCATGCTCCATGATCTTCAGCGGTGATTAGAACGTTAGTTACATCGATCTCACGAACGCATCACGTCTCACCACACGAACTAAACACGCTACAGCTCACATACAGACATTCTACTTCTCTTTGGGACAAATGATGTAAAAAAATAAATCACATCAAAATGCAAATTCTCATAATCCAAAAATAATACGTAATGTAAATTGAAAGTATTTACACATTATAGAAATACTATGTTGATTAAAAAGTATTATTATTACAGTTATGAAATTGAGTTTTCTTAATTGTCAAAAAAACAACAACAGTCTAATAGCCAGGATTCATTTTCTCTGCATTTTGATTTAGAAAATGCGTGAAAAAGTAAGCTTGACCATATAAAAATAATTTTAAAATAACTCAAAATCAGGTAAATGTAAAATAAGCACATTTTCCCCCAAAAGCTCTCATGATCACAATGCAAAATATATTACTTCAGTGGCTAAATGTTTATGCATTTTTAAATGTTGATTAAAAAAACTTTCTTACAGTAATATTTTAATTTAATGCCACAAAAACAGTCACAAATGTTTTTAGAAAGGCTTTTTGTGGTGAAATGTGACATGGATGTGAAAAACTAAACTTGAACACTTGACCATTAACTTAAAAACTAAATAAAATAATGTCAATGTAAAATAAGCACATTTTTCCCAAAAAACTCATGGTCCTTATCCAAAATATATAATTATATTACTTGAATGGTATTTATGCATCATGCTATTATTATGTCGATTAAAAAATGCATTACAGTAATATTTTAACAGCAGCAATAAAAATCTGGGGTTTGCTTATTGTCATGAAAACCTTTTTTTCTTTTTTTATCAAAACATCAATTCATGGTCCTAAAGGCTTCGTTTTCTCTATGCAAACTGACTTAGTGGTGAAATATGACATAAATGTCATCATAAAAAAAAATTTTTAATACATGGTCCATTTTTGCATAATATTTATGCAAACTATATTATGAAATGCCAGAGAATTCATAGGTGATCATATCATAATGCTATAAAAAAAAACATGTTTATAAAGCAGGGAGTTCCGGTGCTTGGCTCTGATTGGCTGAGCCGCTTCGAAGCTGTTGTAAATGACGCTACAAAGTAACACACACCTTTGTTTACGTCTGTGTGTTGCTCGGCAACCACTTTGTAGCAACCACAACTGTTTCTGAGGAGCTACATTGTTTGGTGGAAGAATACTGTGTTTATTAATATCATTACATTTTATTTGCTTTGGGGTTTTATTTTGTGAAACCTTACTACGTATATGTCAATAACCGTTTTATAAAAGCAGTAAGCCCCGAGAAGCCATGGTTTAGTGAATTTATAACAGCTAACTCCGCTTCGCATCGTACCTAACAACGCCCCGTAGCTGTTATAAACTCACTGTAAACCACGGCTTCACGGTGCTTATTGCCTGTATTTTCTAAGGCAAAGTCTAATTAGTTAGAGTGGTGAGACATGAGGAGAGTGAGATATTTTACTCTAGAAACTCACTTTAACACTGACCTGAACACACACACAGGAACCAGAAAGAGTCAGGTCCACGTGCCGTCACCAGTCCAGTACGAAAAAAACCCCCCACACCCGTCTGAGACCCTTCACTGCCAGGCGCTCTACTTTCCTTGCGGATGTCTGCGTACACAGACAACCCACCGCTCCATCTTGTGGAAGGAAGATCTGCTGCCTGGAGTGATCGAGCTGGGGGCGTAATCACCGGCCCCTGGACAAGAGCCGAAACAGAGACCGGCACACCATGAGAGAGAACACAGACGTTTTTATTTCCACGACACACACAGACCACAACACACACAGCAGATTCCTGATCGCTCACAACAGCACACCACCCACACACACACACACACACACACCCACACACATACACACACACACACAAAAACACAACACACAGACACACACACACCCAGACACACACACAGACACACAGACAGACACACAAACACACACACACAAACAGCGAATGCTTAATCGCTCACAACACCCACACACACACACCACACCACACACACACACAAAAACACACACACACACACACACAAGACAGACAGACAGACACACACATACAGACACACACAGACAGACACACACACACACACACACACACTTCACACCACACCACACACACACCGACACAGACCCATACACGACACACAGACAGACCCAACACAACAGACCACGACACCTACACATACACAGACACAGACACACAACAGATACATACACAGACACATCACAGCCACACATACACACACCCACATTCTACATACACACCACACACATTATCACACACACAACAGCCCACATACACAGACATCATACACACACGACACACACAGACCAGACAACCACACACACACACAGACACACACACACACACAGACACATACACAGACACACACACACAATCACACACACAAACACACACACATACCACAACACACACCGACAGACACATCACATACACACCACACACACACCACACACAGACACACACACACACACACAGAGAAAACACACACACATGTGAACACACACACACACACACACCACTACACACACACACACACACACACACAAACATGCACACACACACACACACAACACATCACACACACACACACACACATACACATGCACATGCACATGCACATGCACATGCACATACACATACACGTACACATACACATACACATACACACAAACACACACAAACACACACACACACACACACACACACACGCACACACATAACACACACACATACACATAACACACACACACACATACAGACACATACACACACACAGACACACACACCCCACACACACAGACACAGACACACACACACACACATACACATACACATACACATACACATACACATACACTAATCCACATACACATACACATCCACACACACAGACATACAACCACACACAATACACCGCACACAGACACAGACACCGCCCACACCACACAGAACCGACAGACACCACCACACACCCCACAGAAAAAAGACACACAGACAGATACATGCACATACACACACAGACACACCAGAAAACACAGCGCAAACGCCAGTATGCCCGCTTTCACCAGAAATGTGTTGCGTGTCAACAACTCACTCAGAAGAAATATCAGATAAAGACAAAAAACATGTTTGCTTCCCCATTCAAAATCACCATATTACAACAACAAAACATATTATTACTATTATCATTCAAATATTATTTTTGTTTTAAAACTAATGTATTATAAAATGTAAAAAAAATTTAAACTAAACAAAAAGACCAAAAGTTTTTAATTATTTTACAGAATTATCAAAATAAAATTAAAAAGCTCAACTAACCGTAGAGGAGGTTCAACTCAAAATAATCAAAATTTGAACTCAAGAAAAAAGTACAACACTCACTCTACTAACATGAAGTAACCCTGCTTCCTCAAAAACAGTGATGTCTGCGGGATCTTTAATCTGCAGTTGTTGTTGTTGTTATTGAGTCTTTGCAGTCGGTGTCGCTGTTGTTGAGCATTTCTGAAGGTGAGTGTTTGAAGTGTTTGAATCCTAATACATTTTTGTGTAAAAGTGTTAATTACACTAATAACTCTATAACCAACAGCAGCATCTGGAATCTCAGTGGAAATCATGCATGTGTACACCTATATGCTCGGGTGAATAAGTGAATAGCAAATTTAGCTAAAAAAGCTGCATTCGTGACGGGCTGGAAGCCGTTTAGTTTTCAGACGCTTGAATATCACTTTTACAAGTCTAACTTCTGCTGGTCACTGCACTGCTAACAACACTCGCTTCAGCCTCTGAACTGAGACACAGCTTTCTGTTCATTTCAGAATCAGTGAACATTCAGACACAGTCACACGACTTCACAATGACATGAGAGTGAGACACTACTGATGTGATGTGAACACAGCATCAGCCCTGAAGGGAACACACACACACACACACACTCGCACTCGCACACACTCACTCACACATGTCTGGTCAGCTATCCTTGTGGGGACTCTCCATAGGTGTAATGGTTTTTATACTGTACAGACCGTATATTCTATTGCCCTACACTAACCCTACCCCTAAACCTACCCCTCACAGGAGACTTTCTGCATTTTTAGATTTTCAAAAAACTTAATTTATAAGCTTTTGTACCCGTGGGGACCACAATTTAGGTCCCCACCGTGACACGAGTCCCCAGGAGTCTGTGTGTATTCAGGTTTAAGTCCCCACCAGAATATAAATCCATTACACACACACTCACACATCACTCACTCACGCACACAAAACACGTACCACACAACACACGCACACACCCACCTCACTACTCACCACGCACACAACATAACACCAGCCTCTTCACACTCACCCCCCCCCCCCCCCCCCCCCCCCCCACGCCACACATCTCCCTCCTCCTCCACACGCACACGCACACACCACGCCAATCCCACACACACACACTCGCACTCACTCACTCACACACACCCCCACACACCCCTCACTCTACACTCACCTCTCCCTCTCACACACACACCCTCTCTCACACTCACCCACGCACAAAACACCCTCTCTCGTCACACTCAACACGCACACACACTCTCTCTCACACTCACACGCACACACTCTCTCTCTCACACACACTCACTCTCTCTCTCACCCCCCACACACACACACACACTCACTCTCTCTCCAACTCTCTCTCTCTCACACACACACTCTTCACACGGACTCACACACAAGACGCTCTCTCACACTCACAACGTACACACCGCTCTCTCGTCACACTCACACTCACACGACACTCACGTCACCACACACACCCACTCGATCTCTCTCCTCGATGCACAACACACACAACCGCTCTCTCACACCACCCGCACACACACACATCTCCTCGTCTCTCTCCTCGCACGACCACCACCACGCTCTCTCACACTCACCACGCACACACAACACTCACTCACACCCACACACACACTCTCTCTCCTCTCACCACGAACACTCGCTCTCTCCTCCGCTCACAACACACACACCTCGCTCTACTCACCACACAGCACAGACCGCTCTCTCACACCACACACACGCTCATGCTCACTTCCTCTCACACACACAAGCACCCACACGCTCTCACCTCACACTCACACCGCACACACAGGCACTCTCGCTCTCTCACAACTCACGCGCAAACACTCTCTCCTCACACTCACACGACACAGCCACTCTCGCTCACACTCACACCACCCGACACCACTCACACACACACACACACTCTCTCTTCTCACACACACACACAGTAATACACGCTCTCACCCTCACGGTCACATGCACACAGCCACACTCACTCACACACACCCACACACTCTCTCTCTCTCACACACATACACACATACACACATATATACACACACACACACGCTCTCTCTCTCCCACTCCTCTCACTACACACACTCCTCGTTCAAAGCTCTCTGCTCACACCTCACAACGCACACAACCACACTTACGGCTCTCTCCCACTGAACAAATCCACACACACCACGATACACTCTCATCCTCTCTCACACTCACAAAGCACACACACTCTCTCTCCACATCACACACACCTGTCTCTCTCTCTCTCTCACTCGCACACACACTCTCTCTCACACTCACACACACACACTCTCTCTTTCTTTCTCTCTCTCTCTCTCTCACACCCACTCTCTCTCACACTCACACACACGTCTCGTCTCCTCCCCACTCACATCACGTAATCACACGCCACACACTCTCTCGTCAATCTCGTCCCCTCCAACATTCACACAGAAAGAACACTCATCACACACACCACACACAACCTCCTTCCACACACTCACACACCAGCACGTCACTCACACGCAACCACACACTCGCATCACCCACAATTAAATAAGAACCCGCACGCTCACTCACTTACCATCACTCACACACACACACACGCACACGGCTGTGGGAAGCTTCGTACTGATGGGGGGCAGAGGGCGGGCAGCGGAGTTGTCGTTGCTAGACTCCGCTTTCTTCCCCACCCTAGTGTTCTGTGAGCTCACACTCTCTAACGAAGTGCAGCTACACACACACACACACAACACACACGACGTACATGCCAAACACAATAGATGATAGATGACAAGCATACGCTACAAACGCCGCAACTCAGCTTCTCTGAATCAAACCGCCACGGACCTCAGAAGATGAACGACACACACACACACACACACACACAGGCAGATGTGAGCTGACGGGGTTAATGACAGTGATAATGTTAGTGACTGAACACTGCAGACACACATCGGTCACGTGACGACTCATATTTCACACACAAAGCAGCAGAAATACGTACCACGTCATGTTTTCCTTGTTTGTTTACATGCTCTGTTCATCAATCCCAGTGATTTTACTCTGATTTGATTCAGAAAGCTGTTTACATGAACCCTAACTGTTGCGATCCGCTTCATATATTTGTTTCCATATGCACTACATGTTTTTTGAACAAAACTTCAGCACACGCACAGTGCTGCAGAGCTTTTTAGAAAACATTTAGTATATATTCAGTCTCCTCCACTAAACAGTTCTTAAAATGTAAAGATATAAATAAACCAACGCACGTTTACACTATTGTGACATTATTTTCATGTCAATAAAACACACAACACCGCAATTCTTAATAATGACAATGAAGAGTCTTAGACCATTATTACCAGAATTACTGTAGTTAACTAAAACTAAAACCATTAAAATACATTTTCATTACTTGAAATAAAATCAAATTTAAGAAACGTATTTAAGCTACTTGCCAAGGCAACGTTTCTTATTTAAAACAAAAATTAAAAAAAAATAATAATAATAAAACTATATGGACATAAATAAAAGCTAATAAAAATGACAAAAGCACAAAATTACTAAAACTTTAAATAATAAGAACTATAATAGTATCTCAATGATACTGCATATTATAATGATAATAAAGCTGTCTTATTTAAATCATTATAAATTCACCACTAATAAAAACTGAAATTAACATTAACTAAGACAAGTATTTTTTTGTGTTAGTTCATGTTAACTAATGTAGGTAACCAATGTTAACTAATGAAAGTCCTCTTTAACGTGTTCCGAAAGATATTTAACAGGGTCCTCAAATCAGCTTGTTTTGCTTTGTTCTGTTGTGAATATAGCCGGAGATTTTGGTGCCTTCATCGTTCAGGGTTAAGCTCAACACACTAAGCCTTCACCTGCGCTCGGTGCGTCAGTAATACAGTTCAGACGTGCCTTGTGTCATCCGTGTTCACTGTACGCGCAAACGTCACCGCAGTCAGATCAGACGTCATGCTCCATGCACACAGAGTTACCATTTAAAAACACACCAACACGAGGACTACTACTCGGCTGGGGAAATAAATCAATGCATCACGAATCGAGAAATGATTCCACATTCTTTTGGCGATTCTTTCTCGAGTCGATTCTGAGCTTAGTTTTGAACACTGCATGCTTTAGAAACAAATCCTTACACACACTCGAACCTAAAATAATCACTCATAAGATTGAAGAAGGTTGAAGCGAATCACAAGGGTGTTCACAGTGGGCTGAGTTTACATTAATCTCATCATAAACGCATTCTGAGCCAAGGTGAAATTACAGACTCTTCGGCTCTCCCTCATGAGTGTTTGAGTGTGAGGATAAAAACTAGAGTAGAGCGGCACCTGCTGTTGAAATCTACGCTCAGAACCCATTCCAGAGAGAATCATGCACTCAGAAGATCTCAGAATCGGTCCACGATCGCAGCCCTGCTCCCTCCAGACACGGTTCATCAGTTACAGACACGTACCCTCTGTAGTCGTGACTGGGCTCCTCTCGTCTGATGATCAGGTAGGTGACCACAGCGATGATGATGATGCCGATCACGGCTCCGATCACGCCGCACACGATCACCGCCGCGCTGGTCTGAGGAAGAGCCTCTGAACACAGAGAAACACGCTTACTGCGAGCCCAAAACTATTACTGTTGTGCTACTACTACATCACAAAGGCTGATTTAAGCATAGAAATGTATACACTGTGTTTCAGAGTGCAGCACTGTGTTCATTTACACGTGAGCAGCTCCTGATCTGGTGTTTCCAGCGTCTCAGACCAACTCTGTTCAGAGTAAACGATCCACATGAATCCATCAGCATCTGCTCGGAGCCTGAGACGCTTTAACGTGCATTTGAGAACCAAACATCTCCAAACATCGGCACAAACTTGAAAGGAGATGCACTTAACTAAAGAGAAGCTTTATAATTCCTTGCAGCTGTCAGTCAAAATAAAAGCTGGTTTAATGTTTGTAATAAATTTGAGAAGAAATGAAGATAGCTATAAATATTAGTACTGTAATTGTACGATTGTAATGTAAGAATTATATTATTTTTCTTAATTTTTCTCTGTAAAACCGTTTTGACATGATATGTATTATATGCGCTATAAAAATATATATTTCATTTTACACCACTAAAAATAAAAAAAAGAAATATTGCTATTGCTATAGGTTTTATTTAGTAACAACAATAATAATAATTTTTTTAAAGTCATATTAATATATATCCCGAGTATGTCGCAATGGGCCAAAATTGCATCTTTAAAAGAAAAGAAAAGCACAGTTGCGTGACGCATGTCATTATTAAATTCAGAAATAGTGTAAGATATCTGTAAATGAAATGTTTGAGAACATTATAAACACTATTATAATGCATTTATTATAAGGCACAATACCGATGCCAAACTTGTTAAACCAATTTTGTTTAAAAAGCGAAACCCTGCAGTCCAAAAGCCGTGTGAGGTCGCTGGGATATTGGGTAGCAATAGCCAAAATAAATGTATGTGCACATTAATACATTTTTCTTTTATGCCAAATCATTAGGATATTAAGTAAAGATATGAAGATCCATGAAGATATTTTGTAAGTTTCATACCGTAAATATATCAAAACTTAATTTTTGATTATTAATATGCTTTGCTAAGAACTTCATTTGAACAACTTTTAAAGATGAGGATTTGTCCGCCCCTCCTATTTAGTTTTTTTGCACCCTCATATCCAGATTTTCAAATACTGGTCCTATCCTAACACAAACCATACAGTTTTGCTCATTATTTACATAACCTCTTGCAGAATGGAACATTTAATAATTGAAAACAAAATAAGAGTGGGATTCCCGAAAATGGCATGTATTTTTAATTTAGTACTGTCCTGATAAGCCGTTTCACATTAACCTATGTTTACATATACGCCACAAGTTTGCACATCCTGCACACCTTTACATTCATGGAAAGCTTAATTGACCTATGACTGGTTTTGTGCTCCAGGGGTCACATATAAGTCTACACCCACATGATGACTATTTCCGATGATGACGCTCACCTTCATAACCACCCTGACTTTAAGTGATTGACAACCTGTCCTGGGGAATATGCGGAGGATTCCTTCACGTCGTCAGTTAACGTCCCGTTTTCCTTGACTCATCTGAGCACACGGATCGCACGCGTCCTTCTTGTTCATGTCTCCCGGCCCCATTCGCACACGAGCCTTAAACTGCGTGCACCGAGCCCTGGAACGGCTATTCCACCGGAGTATAGAAGAATCTTTCAGAAAGAGCCTACGGTGGATCATAACACAATGAACATCTTTGCATTGCAGATGAATGGCCTGTCTTACTGGGAAGTGAATGCTCCTGTTTCTCCCTAGCCTGAGGTAAGACAACGTTCACTGACTGACAGCAGCCCTAACTGATCACCGATCTCTAGACTTGAACTGCCGGACAGAGTTGCTTGTGGTCCCCATTCTCCCCAACATCTCTCTGTAGTTTACACTTCCTATCGCCGCACGCCAAACACACAGGGACTAAACAAGGCAATACATCAGTCAGACATCCGCAGACACAATCACAGACACAATCATAGACACAGACACAATCACAGACACAGACACAATCATAGACATAGACACAATCACAGACACAATCACAGACACAAACACAGACACAAACACACACACACACAAACACAAAATCGTATACACAATCACAAGAACACATCCCGACAAAGACGACAATCTAGACCACGACACAATCACGACACAATCATAGACACAGACATCAGACACAGACACATCTCGAGACACAATCAAAGCACCACAATCACAGACACAATCACAGACACAATCACAGACACAGACACAATCACAGACACAATCACAGACACAATCACAGACACAATCATAGACACAGACACAATCACAGACACAATCACAGACACAATCATAGACACAGACACAATCACAGACACAATCACAGACACAATCATAGACACAGACACAATCATAGACACAATCACAGACACAATCATAGACACAGACACAGACACAATCTCAGACACAATCACAGACACAATCACAGACACAAACACAGACACAATCACACACACACACACAAACACAGACACAAACACACATCTAGACCAACAACACATCACAGCACAATCAAATCATAGACACAGACACAATCACAGACACAGACACAATCATAGACACAATCACAGACACAATCACAGACACAGACACAATCATAGACACAGACACAATCATAGACACAATCACAGACACAGACAGAATCATAGACACAGACACAATCACAGACACAATCGTAGACACAATCATAGACACAATCACAGACACAATCACAGACACAGACATAACACTGCCATGCTTTAATTCTGCTCATATAGCACGGAACTGAATGAGTAATTACTAGAGTAAAACCTGAAAATTCCTCAATCAATACCATAGTATTAACACTGCTATACTACACTTTGGCACTTCACTTAAATACAGACATACAGGACACTAAATTTAAGGATTTATACCATCTTCTCATTAAAATAAGAAATACATTTCTTTATTGTTCATCTTTTATGTTTGTTAAAGGCTGATCATTCAGGTTTGAATAAATGACCTATTAAACATTTACAATAACAGGTGATAATTAAATAAATAAAAGGACAATGTAAGCTATGAATATGAGTTATTATATAAGTTACGTGAGCATAATGTAATAAAGAGGGAGGCTAATGTGCTAACAGAACAATCCTGCCTTGAGAAACACATTAAACACTGGCACACTGTATTTAATTAAATCACCTGCTTCACATGACATTAATACAACACAAGAGATGTTCCTATAGTTTCAGCTCATGTGCTATTCATGTAAAATCACAGATAATAACGTGACGGGAAGCTAGCAGGGTAGCACGCAGCAATGCTCACAGAACACTTCAGAGAAATGCATTTAAAACTTACCAGCGTAAACAAACACCGCGGAGACACACAATAAAACATAATTGTGTGTGAAAACCGGAAGCCTTATTTCCATCCTTTAGATGATATTTCATAAATATCGTCTCCGCGTTTGTTTGCAGCATCAGACAGAGCCGAACAAACTCTGATCTCAGATCAGATCCTCTGTTTATCACAGTTCTAATGTACTGAGTGTAATGCTGATCTCTGCAGCGCTGGGGAAAGCTACTTTTAAAGTTATGCGTTACAATGTTGCGGTACTGCATAAAAAAGTAACTAATTACGTTACTTAGTTACTTTTTATGGAAAGTAATGCGTTAGGTTTCTTTCGCTTTACTTTGTAAATCTGGACAGGGCTTGCTTGTTTGTTTTTAAAATAAAAAAGTTATATTTTTGGCAAATATAAAAGCCTTTCACAGCAAAAGTGAAATGAATGCGCCTCAGGCTGAAGGGAAAGTACAGTAGAATACAGAAGAAGACATTTCAACACTTCAGCAATAAACAAAGACACACAGATGTTCGTCTAGAGTAATTAGTGCTTATTAGTACGCTTGAACTGCATCATCAGAAGCTAATAGAATGGGATTAAATACATAAAGCATATTTGTGTTGTTTAACATTTAATTATTGCAGGTTTGCGTCATATTCTGAGTTGCATTATTTTTATTCATTTTGAGGAATTCTGAATCTGTGTTGTGTGTGAGTGAGATGAATTAATGCATATTCATATTTATTTTAGAGCTACAGTAACATCTTCTGATTTCTCTCAACATGGGGACAAATTGGGGAAAAAAAGTAACTTGCGTTACTTATTTGAAAAAGTAACTCAGATATTCTCTTGTAAATTAAAAAGTAATGTTACTTTACTAGTTACTTGAAAAAAGTAATCTGATTACGTAACTCGTGTTTGTGGATCAGATATATCAGAAAAGCACCTGCAGAGCCCTGATGGAAACACCTGGGTGTATTCCAGAAAGTGGGTTTTGTTGGAAACTCAGAGTTTCCCATCTCAGGGTAAGTCAACTCCGAGTTTGTTGAACCTGCTTTCTGGAACACACCCCAGGTTACCTCCCGAGTCGACCCAGATGACTTACAGTAAGCGGTTCATCCGAGACATGCTTCGGAACGGTTAACCAGCTCAACCGAGTTAAACCCAGGTGTTGCATCAGGCTGAAGCAGATGTTTGAGCATCAGAAACATGAGGTTTGATGATCAGAGCAGCAGATCATGAACAGAAGAAGTGTGTGTGTGGTTGAGCTGAAGTCTGTTTATAGACTCATCCGGGTTTATTCAGAAGGAGATGTATTAAATAATCACATATTTCATCTGTTTTGAGTGTTGGTTATCTGTCACTGTGTCACTGATCACAAACAAGATGAGTGTTTAGTCATGCTGTCAATATAACGGTCACTCTGTCAGTGTTTCCTGATGTAAACTATGGATGTGGTTTGGATGACAAAGAAACACAAGTTTGCTTTTTTTTCTGCATGGCATATCAGATTCAACTGTATGAAGTTGCACATTTCTGCTTGTTTACCTATCAAACAAATTACAGTATAAAATGTCATTGTGATACAGAAAGGAAAAAGATGTTTTATATTTGATCACCATGATATGAGAAGTTTATAATGTAGGAAACAGCAGAGAGCTGTACATAATATATGCCAAAGCATTGGCAATTTGCTAGAAAATAGAAATAGAACAAATTCAAAAACACAAGGCTGTTTGTGGCACAGAGAACAACAGAAACACAGCATTAGAAATGCAGTACTGTAGGAAACGACAGTGTTTCTGCAGATTGAGACACAGATTCTTCTCATCATGACAGATATTTATAACTGTGTTCATATTTTCAGTTTCAACTCTGATCTGATGAATGACACGAAGACGCACAGGTCAGTCAAATGCCTTTCAAACAGAAGTGTGTAGAAGGCACCACCCTGACTTTAGTGATGGACACCTGTCCGGAGATGTCTGGAGGATTCTTCACGTCGCAGCTGAACGTCCCGTTGTCCTTAAACTGCATCTGGAGCACACGGATCGACACGTCCTTCTTGTTCATGTCTCCGGCCCATTCCACACGAGACTTAAACTGCGGCACCGAGCCCGGAAACGGCTTCCCACCGGAGTAATAGAAGATCTGCAGAAGAGAGCATACGTGTGGATCACATGCTGACTGATATAACACATGAACATCAGTGCAGTGCAGATGAAGGACTCTTACTGAAGTGAATGCTCCTGTTTCTCCCTCCGGAAGGAAAGACCACATCACTGACGCAGCACTACTGATCACCTCTCTAGACTTGAAACTGCAGGACAGAGTGGCTGTGGCCCCGTTCTCCACAAACATCTCGGCTGGAGTGTACACGTCTATCGCCGACACGCCAAACACACCTGAAACACAGGAATACATCAGTCAGACATCCACAGACACAATCACAGACACAGACACAGACACAAACACAGACACAAACACAGACACACACAAGACACATCTCAGACACAATCACAGACACAATCACAGACACAGACACAATCACAGACACAGACACAATCATAGACACAGACACAATCACAGACACAATCACAGACACAATCACAGACACAGACACAATCACAGACACAGACACAATCACAGACACAATCATAGACACAATCACAGACACAATCACAGACACAATCACAGACACAGACATAATTCTGCTTTAATTCTGCTCATATAGCACAGAACTGAATGATTACTAGAGTAAAACTCAAAATTTCCTCAATCAATACCATAGTATTACTATAGTACACTTCAGTAAGTTTTCCAGACATAAGGGATCAAACAGATCATATAAAAAGTACAGCTCTTTCTTCTTATTTAAATACATGATATAAAACATTTAATAATTCAGAATTCAGATGCTGATGATTTGAGTTTTTATTGTTCGTCTCTCCCAGACATTACATTCCTTTAAATGACCTGCTTCAGAGCATTACATTAATACAGAGCTGTCCTTTAGGCTCAGTTCAAGTGCTATAAATATAAAATATTTAAGGTGTTTGATTTCACAGATGAGAAGAAATATACAAATAAAACTTACCAGTGAAAATAAACACAGCAGAGACACAATAAAGCATAATTGTGTAAAAATCGGAAGCCTTATATCCAGATCAGACACACAACACATCCAGCAGCTCAGATGAAGACATGAGGAAGTGTGAAAAAAGTATTAGAGAAGAGGCTGAGCTCAAGTCTATTTACAGACGGATCCGTCACTCTTTGTCTTCTTCTAAAGTGTTGATGTTGAAGGAAAAGAAAGGGGAAGGGGTAAACATTTTTCACATTCACACAAAAAAATCTGCAATATGTAGCATAATAAAGTGCACTAGCCTACCCACAATTAAAATAGTTGAGAAAAACCCCCAGCATATGCTGGTAAGGTATGTTTTGAAGCATGGCAGCTGGTTTGAACTGGTTTTCTGTCCAAGTAACACAAGGTTACCGTTAAAATTCCAGAATTACTTTTTACTAGTAACTAGTAAAGTAACCCATTACTTTTTAATTTCGAAGGAAATATCTGAGTCACTTTTCAGTGTCTTTGCTGCTGACCTTCGATGATCCAATTCAATCATACTAATAATCAGAAACGACACATCTGTGTTATTGCTGAATAGTGTTGAACTTTCTTCTCCTGCGTCATATTCTTCATGGAGTTAGTTTGAGCGGCGCCCTCTCTGTACATACCATAGTTACATTCCTTCAGGCCTGAGGCCATTCACTTCCTTTTTAGTGGTGAAAGGGCTTTTTACGTTTGTAGAAGAATACTTTTTATATTAAAAACAAACAAGCAAGCCCCGCCCAGATTTAAAAAGTAACTCAAAAGTAACGTAACGTATCACCTTTCCATAAAGAGTAACTAAGTAATGTAATTAGGACGAAACTTCATTTACATGTCTAGCGGGAAGATGAATGTAACACGGTGTGAAACGTTCAAGCAGAGATTATTTGGGACTCCTTTGAACCCAAAGCACTATGTATTTTGTCAGTGCTATGCTGAAATAAAGTCTTCATCAAGATCTTCAGCATCCTCGTCATTTTTGCTCACACTGCCATGCTTCAAATCATACCTAACCAGCATATGCAGAAATGTGAATCCTGTCTAATCTGTTGCAATCAGTAATGTGTAACTTCATACTCCTGAGGACTTTAAGCAGGGGTGAAGATTTGACATCCTCAAAATGTGTTGTGTTATTATGGCTTGAGAAAGACAGAGAACAATTACATAATTGAGGACAAAAATGTCCCTGGACCATCTCAGCACCTGATGTTTACAGTGTCTGGCTCTGCTTCTGTATATATTCCTTCTGATTCAAAGCTGTGTGTCCAATGTGAAGTTAGATCATAGATGTCATCCTTTCTCACCACAAACCTCATCATGAGTCTCTCTCTCGGGGTTCATCTGGTCTATTAACTGTACATGTAATTGGATGTGTTTGTCAGCAGCTGCTCTGTTAAATACTATCTTTATGTCTGTTTCATTCCCAGCACTAGTAAGTGTCTAAAGAAAAGAACTGGTTTCCAAAACACATCTTTGACCGATTAACTTGGCTTATGACCTGTTTTTTCCCGCACAGGGTCTGCATGTGATTGTCTGATATCTGAACGGAGAGATTTCACCAAGCTGTGAATAATCTAGTAACATGTATCCAGTGCTGGGAAGGTTACTTTGTTAATGTAACAGCTTACAGATTACAAGTTACCCTATTTGAAATGTAACAAGAAGTGTAACGATTTCAGTTACTTTAATAAAGTAATGTAACTGATTACTTTTGATGGCTTCTCTAAACTTCTAATGTTCTGAAACATGTAAAGCAGACAGGGCTAATATTACAGCAGAGCTCAACACTGACTTACAGACTCCTTCTTCACTTGATTTAAGATTATAATCATTTCATTTTAAAGCACAGCCAGCACTAAATCAGGCTTTAGCACATATTTTTTCACTTTGAGATCGTTCTGAGGTTAAACACAGATTTAAAAT
>JADLZN010006480.1:47500-107500 GCA_018155175.1 Sinocyclocheilus anophthalmus
GTGGTGTGTGTGAGTGTGCGAGCGTGCGTGTGTGTGTGTGTGTGAGTGTGTGTGTGTGTGAGAGTGAGTGAGTGAGCGTGTGTGTGTGTGTGTGTGTTTTTGTGGGATTGTGGCGAGCACTACGTCGGGTTGTGGGTGGTGTGTGTGTGTGTGTGAGTGTGCGAGCGTGTGTTTGTGAGTGTGCGAGCGTGTGTTTGTGAGTGTGCGAGCGTGTATATAGGAGCTGGATGCAGTGTATAAAGCAGGGTTCTAGCAGTGTCTGTGTTTTCTCTCAGGTCTGTTGATGTTCATTGGCTCTCGCAGACAGATGGATCTCTGCCGTGTTCAGATCTGATCATCGCTGTGGGTCCGAATGCCACCGGTGAGCCGTCACACTCAAGTCAAGTCCCCGTCATCTGTATAGCGCTTCTTACAGCTTCACAGCATTAAACAGGGAAGTGGTGTGCCGCTCTCAGCAGGTTAATGCAGACTCTGCTCTGCTGTGTTTCAGGGTTCGTCTCGGCGCATGTGCTGCGCTCCGGCGGATGGACGGCGGTCGCGTGGGTCTCGCTGTGGAATGAGCGGAGCCCCGGATCGGGACGAGCGGACACGGCCCCGGGCCCCGGAGAGCCGTCCTGCGTCCTGTACCAGCAGAAACACAGCCCGTCTGTGAGGAACGGCATTCGTTTATGCCTTTTAAATTTGAATATAATTGGAATATTGATAATATTTAAGTACAAAATTCGAATGTAGTTCTTCAGAGATTTTGACAGCCCTACTCTATTCGGGCGGGACTAGTTTACAGAGGGTCGATAGTGTTTTGTGTTTCACAGATGTACTTGTGACTTTAATCTGCCACGTCTGTGTTTTTCTCACACAACCTCTGTAATAATTAAAAAACTAGTCCCGTCTGAATAGGGCTTAAGACTACTGCAATGTTATTTCTGGATATATGTGTCCCTGGAGCACAAAAGCAGACTAAAATGCAAGTCTGAGCTGTTTCATTCGGAAGTAAACTTGCACTGACTGATCTTAAAATATATCAGCGCCTCTGTTTTGTCTCAAGCTGGCAAAATGACTTGAATGTCTTAACTGATCTCTGGTCTAAGCCGTGTCTGTGAAGCCAGGTCTGAGTGTGTTGAATGCATGCAGGTGCTGCTGTGCCAGTGCTCCTGTTACGTGGCTGAAGATCAGCAGTTCCAGTGGACCGAGAAGGTGAAGCGCTCGCACCGAGAGAGCAGCTAGTGGTCTGAGGCCCCAACCACGGCTGCCTCGGTGGCCTTCAAAATGGTGTGTGGTTTCTCTCGTCTGCAGGTGTTAGGCTGTGTTCAGCAGATGTAATCGAACCGTGAACGTTCTCTGACTGACAGAAGCCGAAAATTAAGCATCATACCCCCCCCCCCCCCCCCTAAAACCTCTGAGTGAGAGCGCAGTGTCCCTTCCTGCTCTCTCTGAGGACCAAGGGCTCCCCCCCCCAGCCAAACGAACACGGGCCCCCCCGTGTGCGATCCGCTCTCGAGCACCCAAACATCGCACCGACTGGCGGCGGCAGGTACTGCAATCTGCCACCATTTTTTCTGTCCGGGCGAGGACATCTTGTGTTTGAATTTTTGAGCCAATTTGATGTTATATTTAATAGGATGACCAAACTATACTGCGGTGAACAAACATCAGCATTATAACCAGTATATGGCAGCAGAGTAGCACTTGTTGGCTTATTAGTCATTCATTTCTACGTTTTCTTTTATATTTTGAAAATATAAATTAATAATTATGTAAAATTATTAATATTGCAAATAACGAATTTTAAAATCAACAACTAGGCTATTAGAAAATATCAAATCTCAAGAACTCAGAAATTTGGACAGAGGTTTTGCCTCTTTTTTTTTTGGTTGTGTGTGTGGTGTAATGTAGTAAAAAATCACAAGTGCTTTGAAAAACAAGCTTTCTTCATTTGCGACTTAAAACACAAATCACTGAGCTGTTGGTTCGGATTCCGTATAAGACTATGAAGCTACCCGTATTAATAAGAGTACAATATATCCTTTTCTACATAAAATTACATTTTGCAACGTTACTGTTTTTAATAAAATAATATGATAAGCTTAACTCAACTGTCCTGTGTGTGTGTTTGTCTTGTGTGTCTGTGTGGTGGTGTGTGTCTGTTCCCTGTGTGTGTGTGTGTGTGTGTGTGTGTGGTGTGTGTGGCTGTGTGTGTGTGTTGTGTTGGTTGTGTGTGTGGTGTATGTCTGTCTGTGTGTCTGTCTGTCTGTGTCTGTCTGTGTGAGTGTGTCTGTCTGTCTGTTTTTTCTGTCTCTGTGTGTGCTGGCTGTGTGTGTCTGTCTGTTGTGTGTCTGTCCTGTCTGTGTGTCCGTCTGTGTGTGTCTGTCTGTGTGTGTCTGTCTGTGTGAGAGTGTGTCTGTCTGTGTGTCTGTGTGTGTGTGTGTGCTTCTGTGTGTGTGTGTCTGTCTGTGTGTCGTCTGTCTGTGTGTCCTGTCTGTCGGTCTGTCTGTCTGTCTGTGTTGTGTCTGTCTGTGTGTGTCTGTTTTGTGTGTGTGTGTGGTGTGTGTGTGTCTGTCTGTCTGTGTGTGTGTGTGTGTGAGTGTGTTCGTGTGTCATTGTGTTTGTGTGTGTCTGTCTGTGTGTGTCTGTCTGTGTGTGTGAGTGTGTGGTGTCTGTCTGTCTGTCCTGTTCTGTCTGTGTGTGGTGTGTCTCTCTGTCTGTTTGTGTGTGTGTGTCTGTGTGTGTGTTTCTGTGTGTGTGTGTGTGTGTTTTTGTTTGTTTGTGTGTGTTTTTGTTTGTGTGTGTGTCTGTCTGTCTGTCTGTGTGTGTGTCCCTGTCTGTGTGTGTGTGTGTGTCTGTATCTGTGTCTGTGTGTGTGTGTGTCTGTGTGTGTGTGTTTTTGTGTGTGTGTGGTGTGTGTGTGTGTTTTGTGTGGTTGTGTGTGTTTGTCTATTGCCTGTGTGTGTGTCTGTCGTGTGTGTGTCTATGTCTTGTGTGTGTCTTTTCCTGTCTGTGTGTGTGTTTGTCTTCTGTGTGTGTGCTGTTGTGTGTTGGTTGGGGGTGTCTGTTGTGTGTGTCTGGTTCTGTGTGTGTGTGTGTGGGTGTGTGTGTGTCTGTCTGTCTGTGTGTGTCTGTGTGTGTGTGTGTGTGTCTGTCTGGTTGTGTGTGTGTGTGTGTGTGTTGTGTGTTGTTGTGTGTGTGTGTGTGTGGTGGTGTGTGTTGTGTGTGTCGTCTGTGTGTGTGTGTGTGTGTGTGTCTGTTGTGTGTGTGTGTTGTGTGTCTGTGTGGTGTGTGGTGTGTGTGTGTGTGTTTGTGTTTTTTTGTGTGTGTGTGTGTGTGTATGTCTGTGTGTGTGTCTGTGTGTCTGTGTGTGTGTGTGTAGTGCTCAGTCACTGTCAGGTTCAGCGGATCGCAGCTGTTCTCTATCAGTGCTACAGTGATGTTCTGCAGCCGGACTCTCTCAGCATGCAGACTTACAGAGCGGCGGTGAGCGCAGTGCTGAAGGTGAGTGTGAACTTCTCTGAGCTTCTCTGCTTCTCGTCTCGCGGGACTCAGTCTCTGTCTCTCTTGATTCCAGCTGGATCCGAGTCCCAGCGCAGACGTGCTGCAGAAGATCACGCGCGGCAGCGAGCTTCAGAGCAACCTCTACACGTGAAGAAAGCACTGTACTCTGGTTTGCTTTGTTGCATTAAAGATGTGATGTTGTTTTATGTTGGTGTGATGTGAATGTCTTTATTTAGTTTAAGTGTATTGTGTTTCTGAGTTTGGACACGAGGTGGCGCCACAACCATCAATTACATGAAACAGGAGGTCAAGTTCTGCTGAAATAAAACTGAAACTGAAATATTCTTGGCTATTTTATTATAAAAAATATTTAAATCATTGTATTTTGCCATTTCTTACATAATTTGTCATAGGAATATTTATTATATTTAAGAAAAATCGATAATTTTATATTAAAAAGGACCTTTAGCAAATATTATATGTGAACAAAAGCAGTGAAACCTCATACGAAAGTAAAGACAGATACTTGCCATTTTATTACAAAATATAATTCATTTATTATTATAGGAGTTTTATTATAATTTTTAAAACTAAATGATCATTTTCTATTGAGAAATGGACTGGATTGTAGTTGAGAAAATATACAATTTTAATAAAAGCAATGAAACCTCAACAAAAGCCATTTAAATATAGATATTTGGAAATGTTGTTATTAACATTTAAATCATTTTATTATAGTTTTTGGTGTCATTTCTTATTTCATAATTTATTATAGGTATATTTTATAATAATTTTGATCAAATTATAATTTTAAATTAAGGACCGAGTTATATTATATACCACTCTAATAAACATATGCAACAAAACGTTTGAACAAAAGCAGGGAAAGCTCAATCATCACTCAAAACTTTTCCTGGGTAGCTAATTCAGAGACGCTTCATAACGTTGGCGTGAATCAGTGTGCATGTTATCTGATGATCGTCCCGCCCGAGGCCTCGTGTTCTCCTTCATCTGTCTGCTGAATGAGTGTGTGTTCACAGCTGAATATTCAGTGCCATGTTTCACGATGACGGTGCGAGTGTGAAGACGGTCAGTGGGAGCGGTGAGAATCTCACAGTGTGTCCCTGTCAAAGATCTCAGGTCTTCCCACGACCTGCCGCGCTGCTAATGAAGCGCCTCCGACAAACACACACACGTTTGTTTCTGTGAATTGTGGGACTTTCCATAGACTTACTTTTATACTGACCAAACAATATTTTCTATCCCCTAACCCTAAACCTACCCCTCAACGAAAACCTGTCAGATAAACATCATTTACTATTTTTAACAATTTTTTCCCTTGTGGGATCCCCACAATGTAAAAAATTTCAGGTTGCACTATCCTGGTGGGGACACTTGGTCACACTCACACACACACACAATCACTCGCTCACACACACACACACACAAGAACTCGCTATTACTCACACACACAATCACTCTCTCTCACACACACACAAAATCACTCGCTCATTCACTTTCACACACACACACAATCACTCGCTCACACACACACACACACAATCACTCGCTCATTCACACACACACAATCACTCGCTCATTCACACACACACAATCACTCGCTCATTCACACACACACAATCACTCGCTCATTCACACACACACAATCACTCGCTCACACACACACACACACAATCACTCGCTCATTTACTCACACACACAAACACACACAATCACTCACTCACACACACAATCACTCACACACACACAATCACTCACACAAACACACAATCACTCACACAAACACACACAATCACTCTCACACACACACAGATAGCACACAGTAATCACTCGCTCAGTTCACTCACAACACCACACAATCCAATCGCTCACACACACACACAATCACTCGCTCGCTCATTCACTCTCACACACACAATCACTCGCTCATTCACTCACACACAATCACTCGCTCATTTACTCACACACACAAACACACACAATCACTCACTCACACACACAATCACTCACACACACACAATCACTCACACAAACACACAATCACTCACACAAACACACAATCACTCACACAAACACACAATCACTCACACACAATCACTCGATAATTACTCACCACACAAGCACTCGCTCAGTAACTCAACACACAATCACTCACACCACACATCCACCGCTCATTACACACACACAGTCACTCTCTCTCTCACTCACACACACCACACACACACACAATACTCGCCTATTTTCACTCACACACACAATCAATCACACACCACAATCACGCGCTCAGCAATCAACACACCAATCACTCACACAACACAATCACTCGCATAATTCACTCACACACAATCACTCGCTCCATTATCACACACACAATCAATTCGATTCATTCACACACACACAATCACTCGATCATTCACTCACACACACACACACCACACACACAATCACACGCTCTCTCTCACACTCACTCACACACCCAATCAACTCGCTCAGTCACTCCACACTCACCACACACACACACATCACTCACACACACACAATCACTCGCTCATTCACTCACACACAATCACTCGCTCATTTACTCACACACACAAACACACACAATCACTCACTCACACACACAATCACTCACTCACTCACTCACTCACACACAACACACACTCACTCACACACAACACACACTCACTCACACACACACACACACACACACACCCCACATTTCAATCGCTCATTCCCTTCACACACAACACACACACTAACAATCACACTCACTCAATCACTCACTCACACACACACAATCACTCGCTCATTCACTCTCACACACACACACAATCACTCGCTCATTCATCACACACACCACCACACTCACTCACACACTCACACAACACCGCTCATCAGCACACACACACACAACACAATCACTCGCTCATTCCCTCTCACACACATCACACAATCACTCGCTCAGTCACTCTCACACACACACACAAACAAACACTCACAAACTCAAACACTCACACTCAAACAAACACTCACTCACACACTCACACAATCACTCGCTCATTCACACACACACACAACACATCATCGCTATTCACCTCTATAACACACACACACACACACACACAATCACTCGCTCGCTCATTCACTCTCACACACACAATCACTCGCTCATTCACACACACACACACACACAATCACTCGCTCATTCACACACACACACACACACAATCACTCGCTCGCTCATTGCACTCTCACACAACACACAACACACACACACACAACACAAACACACACACACTCACTCACACACACCCACACACACACAAACAATCACCGCTCGCGTCATGAACTGCTCACACACAATCAACTCGATCATTCATTCTCACACACACACACACACACACACACACCATCACGCGCTCATTCACTCTCAACCACAAAAATCACTCGCTCATTCACTCCTCACACACACACACAAATCACTCGCGCATTCACTCTCTCACACAACACAAAGCACTCGCTCATTCCAACTTTCACCACACACACACTCACTCACCACTCACACAATCACTCGCCATTCACTATCACACATCACACACAATCACTCGCCTTCACTTCACACACAACACAGCACCACACACACACACAATCCGCGTCATGCACTCTCACACACACCACAATCACTCGCCTCATTAACTTCCCCCCCCCCAAACACACACACACACACTCACTCACACACTCACACACACACTCTCATTCACACACACACACACACACAATCACTCGCTCGCTCATTCACTCTCACACACACAATCACTCGCTCATTCCACTCACTCACACACACACAATCACTCGCTCATTCACTCACACACACAATCACTCACACACACACAATCACTCACACACACACAATCACTCGCCCAACCTTCACACACGCACACACACACACACGCAGATCACACACACACACATCACACACACACCACACACACACACACACACAATCATCGCTCGCTCATTCACTCTCACACAACACAATCACTCGCTCAGTCATTCTCACACACACAAACACACACACAATGCACTCGCTCATTCACGCTCACCACACACACAATCACGATCGCCGCTCATTCATCTCACACACACACCACACACACACAAACACACAATCACTCGCTCAGTCACTCTCTCACACACACACACACACACACACAATCACCGCTCGCTCATTCACTCTCAAACACAATCAATCGCTCATTCATTCTCACCACACACACACAGCACCACACACACACACACACACACTCAATCACTCTCTCTCACACACACACAAAATCACTCGCTCATTCACTTTCACACACACACACAATCACTCGCTCATTCACTATCGTCACACACACACAAAAATTCACTCGATCATTCACTTGCACACACACACACAATCATCGCTCATTCATCTCTCCACACCACACACACACACACACACACACACAATCACTCGCTCATTCACTCACACACACACGCGCGCGCACTCATGTCTATTCCATTCCGCTGTGTCAGCTAGTCTGAACCGAAAGAGGAATTCCAGGAGTTCCAAAACCCTCCGGCATCAGCATGAACAAGAGCTGGTTTTTAATATGAGACGCCACCCTTACACCGCACACACACACACACACTGATGAATATGTCTGATCATGCTCTGCTCAGATCCACTTCTGTATCTCTGTAATGAACACATTCACATGTTCTACACCATGACATAATATATAGCTTTTCATAACTAGACAATGTTAGAAAATCCCAGGGAGTTTTACAGTCACACTCGTTTACACGGCTGGAAATCTCTTGAGTTCGGTTCTTACTTTAATGATGGTTTTGTTATTTTACATCATTATATCATCTTAAGGTCCAGATCCATGTTCTGGGTGGTTGATAGGGTGGTCTGGGTTGTTGTTAGGTGGTTGCTGGGTGTTCTGGTGATTGCTAGAATGTTCTGGGTGGTTGCTAGGCTGTAGAGGTTAGAGCATTCTGAGTGTTTATTAGATTATTGCTAGGACATTGTGGGTGGTTGCTAAGGTTTCTGGGTTGTTGTTAGGTGGTTGTTAGGGTGCTCTGGTTGGTTGCTAGGGTGTTGTGAGTGGTAGCTAAGCTGTTAGAGGTTAGAGCAGTCTGAGTGTTTATTAGATTATTGCTAGGACATTGTGGGTGGTTGCTAAGGTTTCTGGGTTGTTGTTAGGTGGTTGCTAGGGTGTTCTGGTTGGTTATTAGTGTGTTGGTGGTAGCAAGCTTGTTAGAGGTTAGCGCATTCTGAGTGGTATTAGTTATTGCTAGGGCATTGTGGGTTGGTTTGCTAAGGTTTTGGGTTATTGTAGGTGGTTTGCTGGCGTGTTCTGGGGGGTGAGGTGGTTACTAAGGTGTTGTTAGTAGTTGCTAAGTTGTTAGATGGTTGCTAGGGCATTCTGGGTGGCTGCCAATGTTTCTGGGTTGTTGCTAGGGGGTTGCTAAGGTTTTATGGGTGGTTGCTAAAGTTTCTGGGTTGTTGTTAGGTGGTTGCTAGGGTGTTGTGGGTTGTTGTTAGGTGGTTACTAGGGTGTTTTTGGTGGTTGCTAAGGTGTTCTGAGTAGTTTTGTTTGTGGGGTGCTGGGGGTGTTGTGGGTGGTTGCTAGGGTGTTGCTAAGGTGTTCTGGGTGGTTGATAGGGTGTTCTGGGTTGTTGTTAGGTGGTTGCTAGGGTGTTTTGGGTCGTTGCTAATGTTTCTAGGTTGTTATGTGGTTGCTAGGGTGTTGTGAGTGGTTGCTAAGGTTTCTGGGTTGTTGTTAGGTGGTTGCTAGGGTGTTCAACAGTTTAAAGGGAGAAATCTTGCTTAGTAAGTTAGTAAAAGTTAGTTAAACTGTTGGCATGCTTACATCTACCAGAAGAAGAACACAATTTGGTTTAACTGCCTCGGGCTAGTATGATCATTAGTAATGGCGATGGTTGAGTTAGCAGACACAGTTAGTGTGAAGGGTTGTGGGAAATCCCTGCGTGATGCATCTGTCACACACACACCACACACACACACACACAACAGACAAGCCACAGGACAGACAGGGACAGACAGCAGCAAGCGACACACACCCACACACACACACACACACACACACACACACACCACACACACACACACACTGCACCTCACCTTAATAGGTAAAGGAAGTTCATGAGTGAGTTCTTCACATGCAGCAGCTGCCGTGTGTCATAAACGCTTATAAACGCAGGTGTGTCTGTCTGTGTTTACCCATCGCTGACTAGCGCTCCATTACCAGAGCTCACAGGTTATCTCACAGATAAATAATTAACCCAAACAGCCATCAACCAGTGGCCTCGTTCATATCAGTGTGAATTATTTTGTCGTCTTTTTTTTTTTTCTTTTTTTTTTTTTTTTTTTTTTTTTTAAATTAAATTTTCTACATTGGCACAAAAATTCCAATACAAATTTTTACATGTGACCCTGGAGCACAAAAGCAGTCATAAGGGTCAATTTTGAAATTGAGATTTATACATCATCTGAATAAATAAGCTTTCCATTGATGTATGGTTTGTTGATTTTTGGCATAAAAGAGAAATGTATAATTGTGACCCATACAATGTATTGTTGGTTATTGCTACAAATATCCCCCAGCGACCTAACACTGCTTCTGTGCTGCAGGGACACATATGTATACAAATTATATTTTAACAATGGATTTTAACATTGTAATGATATCTGGGAGGGCAAAAAACAGAAAAAAGAAAAGAAAGAAATAGAGAAAAAAAAGGGAATGGGGGATTGTTTGGGTTAGGGTTCAATTGTTGCTTTCTTATTAAAATAATAAAAGGTTTCCATGCTGCATAAAAATGTTGTTTTCTTTTTGAGGGAACATCTGATCTTTTCACGCTGCAGGCAGGACGTAACATTTTTAAAGGTCCCATATTTGACACCTTTCTGGAGTTTTATTTTAGGTTTTGATGTCCTTAAGAATATATATTTGCGGTATAAGTACCAAAAACCATCTCAATATATTTTACAGCTCCTCTCTCAGGAGCTCTGCTGAGAACAGGTGGATTTTGGCCTGTCTAATTAATATTCATGAGCCTCTCTTCTGATTGGCCTGTTGTTTTCTGAGTGATGCACGGCCAGGCCAACCACAGGTAACTAGGGTCAGCGACGTCACGGCGCTAGCTGGAGGCGGCCCATTCAAACCAGCACAGATTCGGCTACGTAAGGAGCTTAGAATTTCATCTTGTTGTGATGTTGGGTGCCAGAATCGACGTAATACAGCCTCAAATTAGAAATTTGATCACATATCTGCTGCCACTGCCAGACAAAAAACCGACGACAGCTGTGGTTAAACGCGATAAAACGAGCGGACTGGAACGATCGTCAAATAATGCTCACGTTTGCAGCGCACACTTCTTATCAGAAAAGGTTCAATAAAGTATTGTCATTTGTTGTTATGGGCGCGTCTACAGATTTCTTGCCATATGTCTATGTTTCTTGCATCTCACGACTATTTTGTGTATGAAATAATGTCTGTGTGCATGTGTGTAAAACAACAAACTGACGATTTATATATAATCATGTGTAATTGTATATACATTGTTGTGGTTAATTGTGGCTGGAACAATAATGTAGCTGTAAAAATAGTTGCCTGCTGAAACTTAAATGTATAAACATCATCACGACTCCATAGACACGGTGAGTTTGTCTTTACTTTACAGGTTATAGATGTGATCACCTCATAATAACAATCCTGTCAGATCGTCCATCCTTTGAGGGAGAGTGTAACGTTACAGCTCGGCCGATCTGGTTTCGTGGTTAAAGTTAACCTTTTCCACATGTTTCCGTGTTGTCCTTGCTCAACAAAAGCATGGACGCGATGTTGTCTGGGGGTGTGGCTAAAGGAGAGTGGGACGGTGGGTGGTGCTCGGGGGGGTGACTGAAGGCGGTGACTGTGTAGTTCTGACGTCAACTTTTTACAGAAGTCACAACGGTTCGTGAAAAATCACAGCTACTTTAAGCAGGCTGTGCGCATTTTACTGTGGACTGACTGTTTTGAAACTTGTATGGTAGTTACACAGCACCTAGACCTCAGTTATGGTGAAAAAAGCCAGGAAATTTCAGTTTGACAATATGGGACCTTTAATCAATGCCGAGCAGTGGGGTGGATCTTTCTGTTGATATCAGTGTGACTTCTGATGGACTCAGTAAGCACATGCGTCACAATCTGAACATCCATGATCCTCTGCAGCCGTCTCAACATGCCTGCCGCGTGTGCATGTGTGCTGGATTGCGCAAATGTTCTCTGCGTTGTGGTTTTCAGAGTTTCGCTGTTGTGCATGTGGTATCTGAACAGAGGAAGTTCACATCAGGGTTACTGCGACTTCAAGGCCGTCCTGTGATTGTGTGAATGCAACCACAAGATTCCTGTCTGACAAACAAAGTGTGCTGAGCTATGACTCTGGAGTGATCCCGTGCTGGCTGGGTTGTTCTTGTGTTCCGTGCCGGTTTACAAGAGGAGGAGCCGAGGAGCGAGACTGACCGTAAGTGACGCTCCAGCAAGACGTTTCCCAAGAAACACCAGCAGGCGGGTGCTGTCAATCATTGGCTCTTTGTTTGTGTCTGGTTGACACTGGTTTAGCAGGTCCGGCGCTGATAATGCGTGTGTGTGGGCGTTTAGCAGAGGCGGATTCATGCAGATACCTGCGAGAGGATCGGCGCATTACTGCTCATGTGTGCTTCCAGACGAACGTGTGAATCTGACTCAGGCACAGATCAGTGCTGCAGCTCAAACTCTACAGCATGCGCTTGCAACCGAGCTTTTAGGTTCGATTCCCAGGGAATGCATACACTGTTCAAATATTGTCTATACCCTCAATGCACACACATATGCATCTATATATATATGATATATATAATATATAGATATGTCTGTGTGGTTGTGGGTGTGGACAAATATATGTATATAGCCTACCACTGTGTGTGTATATATTCAGCGCTGGCCAAAATGATTAGAACACTAGTATTCTCAGCAGCTAAAAATGGTTTTGTTTAATTTGTTTGTCGTTATTTTTCTTTTTTGAATTCTTTTGCTGTAGTGTGTCGGTAGGAAATATCAGTTTGTGTCATTAATTGTAATAATGCAGTGAGATATTTGTTAGTGCTGCAACAGAAGCTCTGCTCTGATCATCATCAGTTTGTCTGGAGTCACATGAAGAAACAGAACACACTGAGACAGACTCAATCCAGAAGAAAACTGATGCTTCAAGGACAACCTCCGGCGAACTGAGCTGTATTGAAACTCTGCTCAGTGCACGCGAGCAAAAGCTGCTTTTAAACATCAAAGGATTTGCTTCACTTTCAAATGGTGGTTTAATTAGTTAAAAGAAGAGTTAATTGATCATTAGGACAGCTCCATCATTTACCGCAAAGTGCCAAAAATTTTAACAGCTCGGTAGCTTTGCAGGAGGTGTCTTGTGCGTTTGCTGAACTGAAGCGAGCGACAGCGATCTGTCACTCCAGAGTCCAGATTAAACAGAATACTGCAGTTCAATGGACAGAATTTGAAATCTGAGACTTGTTCATTATTAAAAGTTACAAAGCCACAAGGCTTTATTATATGTGACCCTGCAGAACAAAAGCAGTGTTAAGTCGCTGGGGATATTTGTAGCAATAGCCAAAAAATAAATTGTATGGGTCAAAATTAAATAATTTTCTTTTATGCCAAAAATCATTGGAATATTAAGTAAAGATCATGTTCCAAGAAAATATTTTGTAAATTTCCTACCATCATATTAAACCAGTAAAAGGACCAGCTTAAACCATCAAAGGACCAGTTTAAACCAGCAAAATGCCATCTTAAACCAGCAAAGGGCCAGCATAAACAGCAAAGGGCCATCTTAAACCAGCAAAGGGCCATCTTAAACCAGCAAAGGGCCAGCATAAACCAGCAAAAGAACCAGCTTAAACCAGCAAAGGGCCAGGCATTAAACCAGCAAAAGGGCCATCTTAAACCAGCAAAGGGCCAGCATAAACCAGCAAAGGGCCAACATAAACCAGCAAAGGACCAGTTTTAACCAGCAAAAGGACCAGCATAAACCAACAAAGGGCCAGATTTTGAAAACCAGCAAAGGGCCATCTTAACCCAGCAAAGGGCCAGTTTAAACCAGCAAAGGGCCATCTTAAACCACCAAAGGGCCAGCATAAACCAGCAAAGGGCCATCTTAAACCAGCAAAGGGCCAGTTTAAACCAGCAAAGGGCCAGTTTAAACCAGCAAAGGGCCAGCATAAACCAGCAAATGACCAGCAAAAAAAAAACCCCCCACCAATAGGCCAGCTAAACAGCAAAGGGCCCATCTTAAACAGCAAGGGCCAGCCTATATAAAATAAACCAGCCAAAGCCGCGCAGTGTTAAAAAGCAAAGTCCATCTAAGGACCAGCAAAGGACCAGCTTAAACTAGCACATGACCAGCTTAAACCTGAAAAGGACCATCTTAAACCAGCAAAAGGGCCATCTTAAACCAGCAAAAGGGCCAGCTTAAACCAGCAAAGGACCATCAAAAACCAGCAAAGGACCATCATAAACCAACAAAGGACCAGCATAAAACCAGCAAAGGGCCAGCTTAAACCAGCACATGACCAGCACATGACCAGCACATGACCAGCTTAAACCAGCTAAAGGACCAGCATAAACTAGCAAAAGGGCCAGCATAAACCAGCAAAAGGGCCAGCATAAACCAGCAAAGGGCCAACATAAACCAGCAAAGGACCAGCAAAAAACAGCAAAAGGACCAGCAAAAACCACCAAAGGACCAGCATAAACCAGCAAAGGACCAGTTTAAACCAGCAAATGACCAGTTTAAACCAGCAAATGACCAGTTTAAACCACCAAAGGGCCATCTTAAACCAGCAAAGGGCCAGCATAAACCAGCAAAGGGCCATCTTAAACCAGCAAAGGGCCATCTTAAACCAGCAAAGGGCCATCTTAAACCAGCAAAGGGCCAGCATAAACCAGCAAAGGGCCATCTTAAACCAGCAAAGGGCCAGCATAAAACAGCAAAGGGCCAGCTTAAACAGGCAAAGGGCCACTTAAACCAGCAAAGTGCCAGCATAAACCAGCAAAGGCCATATTAAACAGCAAAAAGGGCCATCTTAAACCAGGAAAGGGCCAGCATAAACCAGCAAAGGGCCAGCATAAACCAGCAGCAAAGGGCCAGCATAAACCAGCAGCAAAGGGCCAGCATAAACCAGCAGCAAAGGGCCAGCATAAACCAGCAGCAAAGGGCCAGCATAAACCAGCAAAAGGGCCAACATAAACCAGCAAAAGACCATCTTAAACCAGCAAAGGGCCAGCATAAACCAGCAAAAGGGCCAGCATAAACCAGCAAAAGGGCCAGCATAAACCAGCAAAGGGCCAGCATTAACCAGCAAAATGACCAGCTTAAACCAGCAAAGGGCCAGCATAAACCAGCAAAAGGGCCAGCATAAACCAGCAAAAGAACCAGAAAAAACCAGCAAAAGACCAGCAAAAAACAGCAAAAGGACCAGCAAAAACCAGCAAAAGGACCAGCATAAACCAGCAAAAGGGCCATCTTAAACCAGCAAAAGGACCAGCAAAAGGACCAGCATAGGACCAGCATAAACCAGCGAAAGGACCAGCAAAAGGACCAGCATGACCAGCATAAACCAGCAAAAGGGCCATCTTAAACCAGCAAAGGGCCATCTTAAACCACCAAAGGGCCAGCATAAACCAGCAAAAGAACCAGAAAAAACCAGCAAAAGACCAGCAAAAAACAGCAAAAGGACCAGCAAAAACCACCAAAGGACCAGCTTAAACCAGCAAAGGACCAGCATAAACCAGCAAAGGGCCCAGCATAAACCAGCAAAGGACCAACAAAAACCAACAAAGGACCAGCATAAACCAGCAAAGGGCCATCTTAAACCAGCAAAGGGCCAGCATAAACCAGCAGCAAAGGGCCAGCATAAACCAGCAAAGGGCCATCTTAAACCAGCAAAGGGCCAGCTTAAACCATGAAAAGGGCCAGCATAAACCAGCAAAAGAACCAGAAAAAACCAGCAAAAGACCAGCAAAAAACAGCAAAAGGACCAGCATAAACCAGCATAAGGACCAGCATAAACCAGCAAAAGAACAGCATAAACCAGCAAAGGGCCATTCTTAAACCAGAAAGGCCAGAATAAACCAGTACAAAGGGCCAGCTTAAACCAGCAAAGGGCCAGCATAAACCAGCAAAAGAACCAGAAAAAACCAGCAAAAGACCAGCATAAACCAGCAAAAGGGCCAGCATAAACCAGCAAAAGAACCAGAATAAACCAGCAAAGGACCAGCTTAAAACAGCACATGACCAGCATAAACCAGCAAAAAAACCAGCAAAAACCAGCAAAAAACCAGCAAAAACCAGCAAAGGACCAGCTAAACCAGCAAAGGACCAGCTTAAACAAGCAAATGACCAGCTTAAACCAGCACATGACCAGCGTAAACCAGCAAAGGACCATCTTAAACCAGCAAAGGGCCAGCATAAACCAGCAAAGGACCAGCTTAAACCAGCAAAGGACCAGCATAAACTAGCAAATGACCAGCTTAAACCAGCAAATGACCATCATAAACCAGCAAAAGGACCATCTTAAGCCAGCAAAAGGGCCATCTTAAATCAGCAAAGGGCCAGCTTAAACCAGCATAAAAAAATAGTTCTTCTTTCTTTTTTTGATGTTTCAGCAGCTGATGTCAGATTTCTGTGTAACAATGAACTGTGTTTTCCTGCTCAATGAAATAAAGATAAAGACAAAGTCTCGCAGGGACTCGCTGCAGTGTTTTAATGAAACGCAGGCTGGTTGCCATGACAGCGTGACGTCAAGCTGCTCTAATGACTGGCCTTTATTACATTACTGGGAAAAGCCCAATAAAACTGTGTTTGTGTGTGTGTGAGAGTGAGAGAGGGTGTGTGTGAGAGAGTGTTGTGTGTTGTGAGTGGGATTGTGAGGAGTTGAGTGTGTGTGTGTGTGTGCTTGTGTGAGTGAGTGAGTGTGTGCGTGTGAGTGTGAGTGTGAGTGAGTGTGTGAGTGTGAGTGAGTGTGTGTGTGAGGTAGTGTGTGTGTGTGTGTGAGTGTGTGAGTGAGTGTGTGTGGTGTGTGAGTGATACGTGAGTGGTGAGGTGTGTGTGTGTGAGTGTGAGGAGTGAGTGAGTGTGTGTGGGTGAGTGAGAGAGAGACAGCAGGTGAATGTATGTGTGTGTGAGAGTGAGAGAGAGAGTGAGGGTGTGTTGGGTGGTGAGGGGTGTGTGTGTGTGAGTAGTGTGTGTGGTGTGAGTGTGAGTGAGTGAGTGTGTGGGTGTGTGTGTGAGTGTGAGAGTGAGTGCCCTCCCCCCCCCCCATGAGTGAAGTGATAGTGAGTGGTGTGTGTGTGTGAATAGTGTGTGAGTGTGTGAGTGCGTGAGTGAGAGAGTGAGTGAGTGAGAGACTGTGTGTGTGTGTGTGTGAGTGTTGAGTGATGTGAGGGAAGTGTGTGTCGTGGGTGTGGTGTGAGTGAGTGAGTAGTGAGTGTGTGTGTGTGTGTGTGAGTGTGTGTGTGTGAGTGTGAGTGAGTGAGTGAGTGTGTGTGTGTGTGTGAGTGTGAGTCTGCTCACAAACGACGCTCATATATTAATGACACACAAGCACAGTGAGTTTGAACCAGAACTGCAGAACTGGCTGACTCAGAATCATTAATGAGTCATTCTAATGTACAGTAGAGTACAGTAGAGACGCAGTTGTGTGTGTTGAGTGTACACTTATTCATTGAAGGGATAGTTCACCCAAAAATACACATCTATTTACCCTTGTTATTTCAAAACTGTATGACTCCTCTCGTGTTAGTTAGGTTAATTATCTGAATGTGCTCCTCCCGAACTTTGTTAATAAAACATTGTCAAAATTATTGATTTCTCTCTTATGCCAAAAATCATTAGGATATTAAGTAAAGATCATGCACCTAGAACTTAATGTTTGATTAGTAATATGCATTGCTAAGAACTTCATCTGAACAACTTTAAAGATGATTTTCTCAATATTTAGATTTTTTTGCACCCTCAGATTCCAGATTTTCAAATATTGTCCGATCCTAACAAACCATACATCAATGTTAAGCTCATTTATTCAGCTTTCAGATGATCTATCACCATTATGACTGTTTTTGGTGCAGGATCACAAATAAGGTCATACACGACATGAGGGAGAATGAATGATGACAGAATGATAATTATTGGGCGAATGTCTTAATGCATTAAAACATTTTTAAAAAATACCAAGCTCAATAAACATCATTAGGTAATAAATCATAGAATGTACACAGAAGCAGATATGAGCCCATAGTACGAAAGCAACGTGTTTAATTGCATCCATAGAAAACTGCTAGGAAAACGCTTAATGTGGCTTAATGCATTAAAATAGTGTTTTTAAATGACCAAACTCAGTAAACACATTATTAATAAATCATACTAAGTACAGTATAGTATGATTTATTAATAATGTGTTTACTGAGTTTGGTCTTTTAAGCGTTTTAGAATGAGTCTGTTTGACCATAACTACAGTAACTCACACAGTTACCGCCTCACCTTCATAAGGACTTTTCACTCTGCGATTAACCCCGGGTTATCTTCGCCCTTTTAACCCCGGGTCATCTTCGCCCTTTTAACCCCGGGTCATCTTCGCCCTTTTAACGCCGGGTCATCTTCGACCTTTTAACGCCGGGTCATCTTCGACCTTTTAACCCCGGGTCATCTTCGACCTTTTAACCCCGGGTCATCTTCGACCTTTTAACCCCGGGTCATCTTCGCCCTTTTAAACCCGGGTTATCTTCGACCTTTTAACCCCGGGTTATCTTCGCCCTTTTAAACCTGGGGTTATCTTCGACCTTTTAACCCGGGGTTATCTTCGCCCTTTTAAATTAAAATGGTGACGAAAAACGCATCAATTGGAGTGAAGAGGAGTTGAATTATTACCTTATAGTCGGGAAACGTCAATTCAGGAAAAACCAATAAGCCGTTATGTAAGCAGGTCACTGCTGATTTCATCCAGTCAGAGTCTAACACCTCGAATATGCAAATAAGAACGTGTTTCTAACCTAGGATTAATTGTTAGCCCAGTGTATTATGATCATCAGTGTGAAGCACGATAACCAGGGATTTCTGTTTAGAATGACCCAGGGTTAACTAGTTTTAAAAATTCAGTTATATGTCCACAGGTACAGGATAATCATCTGTACTCACATTTGATTTTTATAGACCTTATGCATCAATATATATATATATCAATATGAGCTTTTTAAAATAATTTTCATAGGTTTAACTTTTTTTTATTCATAGGTTTGATCTTTCAAGCTCTATCGTTGCACTCAGCGGGTGTTGCATGCATCAGTCCAAAAGAAGTTAAAAAAAAGGGCACATCATAAAAAGTGAATAGATGAGTTTTGGCTAAGAAAAAAATATGCCATATTCAAACGTGTAATAATCACTTTAATGTAGCTTGCGCTCACTGTTGTACACGGAAGCAGTTTCGGGCGGATGACGTATGAGGTCAGCTTTGCGAAAGTTTCAATTTTGGGTGAACTAACCCTTTAAGCACAGTGTGAAAGCTATTAGCTCTTCACAGAGGAGCATACAATAACTCTCACACACACACACACACCCGCACGGAAAACAGCTCCACACATCACGTAATTTAAAGAATTTATTTGTTGATTTTCACAGAGATACTAAACTGTTGGCAGCATGTTCATGACATAAAGATGCACGTCTGAACAGATTCTCACAAGTTAAACGCCTCTCAAACACACACAGATCCTGATGAACAGGTTTCCACCGGTCTAAAAAAAAAAGAAATTCACTGTGACGTTTGACTAATAAAGGCTTGATAATAAAGATACTCGGACTCTCAAAACCACTTGAACGGATCAATAAAACTCATCATAAATCTCTTTTCATATTCATCTGCAAAATAAACCTGCTCTGAAGGGCAACAGTATATAGAAAACAATCAAATACAAACAAACCCACTTATATACAAACATAAGGACACCGTGATAAACAATCACATGGTTTCTGTATAAATTATGACGATAATAATAGTTCTGCATCTCTAAAGTACCGCAGATGTAGAGTGTAGAAGTCTGGAGTAAACATACAGCATGAATTTACAGTCAAACAGTTGTTCTGATCCTGAAAGTGCTCCGAACGAGACGATCGATCATCGATGTGTCAAACGAAAGCAGGTTACCCGCATCCTAGCTTTGGTAAACGTTAAGACTCAGACGTGAATCCTCCAGTCCCTTTGGCCCCGAGCGAAAACAAGCAGCGGTACGAAACACCTCTATAGCCCAGCTGTACTCCAATAAATATACAGAAGATCCGCGGCTCACAAAATATACAGGAATATCAGGAAAACGCTCAATCCTGAAAAAATAACTTTCCCCGCCAGCGTTTTTGAAAACAAGTTGCCAGCCACCACTTTTGCTGATTTTCCATAAACCCTCACGGCTCCCAGAATATTTTGTTGTATGAATATCTGAACATGCAATAAAGAACTCAGAAAATGAAGAACTCAGTTTTATTCTAGCTTCAAACATTGTTTTTTTATCAACACTGTAGGTAGGTAGGTTTCATAAAAAAAGCTGAGAAAATCGCATTATTATCAAACCCTACGTCTGGATCATATTCAGTGATATTATCAAAGCAAAGCTGCAGTAGATGCTTCCATCAGCGCTCCCAAAGCTTCACAGGCCTTTAACACTTTCTGGATCCACATTTCACTCGCTACCATTAGGCAGGTTTCATTTATACGCGGTTAGTGTTGATGATCGCATTGTTTTTCATTTGCACATGCTTACATAAGAGAGCGCTGGTTTCTGCGTCTTCCTGGCCTGTGTTTTTGATCGAGTGATTCTAGACTCATTCAGGAGATGCGTAATAGCGCCCTAGCGTTTAACAGTGAAAACACGGAAAATTCTGTGTTTGGCAGGGAAAGAGTTAAGAGTTCAGAGTGATTGTTCCATCAGAAAGGCCACCAGATGCGATTCAAACCTGAAAATGCGGTTCTCAATAAATCAATCGATCCAGAGCTTCGCCGCGATAAATCACAGATCGGGCAATCCCCGCCGTGTGCTCGGAAAATAAACGCTCTTCCGTCTCTCGGTGAATCTACATTATTCCAGGAATCGTCTGGTTCAGTGAACACAGTGTCAGAAGATCAGATCAGTGTTTTAAAGTGTGTTTAACGCTCGGCTGACCGGAGAAGCGTGCGTCGACCGAACCGGCCGTTCTCCTCAAACAGAGACCTCCGCTGAGGTCAGGACGTGACACGGGTGTCTCCGCGAGCGCTTCAGTCCTCGGTGTCTGGCTGCACTCCCAGCATGCCGTGCAGCTCCTCCACCGTGTATCCCAGCAGGTTGTGCAGGTCGCAGACGAAGCGGTACACGTAGCGCTTCCCTGACGTCTTGTGGATGATGTTCTTGTCGTAGTAGTAGCGCAGGCCTCGGCTCAGCTTCTCGTAGTTCATCTTAGGCTTGTTTTTCCTCTTTCCCCAGCGGCGCGCCACCTGACGGCACAAGAACAGCCTCGTGAGATAACATTATCATGATATCGTCTCGATGTCATCGCGGTCACATGACGATATGAAACAATATAGGTCTTCCAGGCGAAAACTGTAGATTTTAAAATATATTTAACTTCTTATTCTAACATAAAAGGTCTTTAAAGTTATGTTTTGGGCCATTATGCTTTGGCACATTATCTGTCAAATGAACTAAAACCGAAAGCACTATATGATTAATCTCTTCATCAAGTCTGTTTCAAAGCGAAGCGCTCACTTCGTTCAGACGATCAGCTCGTGATCCGGTGTTTTCTGCGTCTCAGAGCGGCTCGTTCACACTGAATGAATGCCGTCCACTCCTTTATTTCACGTGCTGTGAGTTTAGCTCGTGTTTGGGAACACCAGTTAGGCTTTATTTACACGGCAGATGATTACAGCGCTTCACTAGATTTGTAGTGAGACGTGTTTTTGTAATCCTGTTTTCACTGAAGCTGGAGTTTCCATCAAAATAAAAGCTTAAAGTGCAGTATATGAGTTTCTGACAGCATTCAAAATATCTCTTTCAAGTGTAGAAATTAGGATAGAAGTACTGTATTGTAATTTCCCTGCTGTAGTGTAAAGCACAAATAATATACCTATGAAATATTCATTTTCATTTATTTTACAGTGCAATTGTTTTACAATATATGGCTTCTACTGTCACTGCTGTTATTATTATTATGTTCTAATTAGTTTAGCTTCCTAAAACAGCAGTGTGAGTGTAATTTAGACTGAGACCGTATATCACAAATAAAAAGAGGGTCGAGTCCCCTTTAAAGTTCAGCTACAGACTTCTTCTTTTTTTCCACTTCAAGCACTGGTTGGAGCTCTTAATTTTGAACTCTCCAAGTGCATTAGATAGAATTTAACTTTTTTTTTTAAAATGTACAAAATAAAATAATTTCCCCCAATTCTTCATTAGTGATTGCACAGATACTATTTAAACTGAACTGAGCTGGATGACTGAATCTAATGATGAACTGCCTTTAACTGACAATTGAGTTTTTACTCTCGTCCTTCTGCATTATTGACACACTATTTTCCTATTTAATGCTGTAAAGCTGCTTCGACACGAACTGTATTGTTAAAAGCGCTGTATAAATAAAGGTGAATATTTGTCCTTTTCTTTTCCAAGTATGGCAGTGTTACGGTATGGTGAGATTCTGATGTGGCTGATTAGGCGCAGGTGAAGAGATGCGAGGGCCCCTCACCTCGTCGGGGTCGGTGAGTTTGAACTCCCAGCCGTCTCCGCTCCAGCTGATGATGCTCTGGCAGCTGGTGTCGGTCAGAAGCTCCAGCAGGAACTGCCACAGCTGGATGGGGCCACTCCCTGCGGAGCACCAATCACAGAGAGCTTAAGCATCAAGCGTCCAGATTCATACTTTAGTTATATATTTGCATCAGGGTTTAATTGGCTAAAATGCAACACCAGGCACTTAGAGCTGCAAAACATCACGTTTTTGTTCACTTTTTTGATTTAGTAAGTGAAAGTTTTGAATGAAAAACAATTTATAGATTTTTACACCAATACAGCCATAAAAAGTTAGGAAATCTCACTATTTTACCATTTACATTTTGTAATAATTATTCACGTCAATGAACATTTTAAATAGATATTTATGATTAATAAATGTGCATATTTTAAGCAGGTTAGAATAATAAATATGGATATGTATTATTCCTACGCATGTTTTAAATAGGGGTTAGAATGATAAATAAATATACATATTTATTATTAATAAACTTTGTATGGGATTAGTTTGGATCCATGCATACTTTAAATACAGGCTAGAATAAATAATGATATTTTTTAATTATTATTAATAAATATGAATATTTATTCCTATCATGTAACTTTAAACAGAGTTAAAAGTATAAGCTGGATATTTAGTATTAATAAATATCAATAGTGTATCATAGTAATGCATATTTAATATAGGTTTAAAATAATTAGATTGTTATTATTAATAAATATAAATTTTATTAACATGCACACTTAAAATAGGGGTTGGAATATTACATCTAAATTTGTATAAATTTATTATGAATAAATTAATGCATATTTTAAATAGAGATTAGAATAAATCAGAATTGTTGTGATTAATAAATATGAATATATTATTATTATTACCGATGCATACTTTAAATAGGGTCAGAAGAATATATCAGAATTTTTATTAACAAATTTGAATATTAATTCATATCATGCATTTGAAATGGGGGTTAGAATAATAAATTTGCATATTAATATTTGTTTTTATATCAATGCGTATTTTAAACCAATGCATAATTTCACTTATTTTAATAATGCAATAATAATATATTGGAATCCCTAATACCCAGCGGAAAAATGGGCTCAAATTGATAAGCATCCAGAACTGTTGTTGTGATAAACTGTTTTTTGTAAGTTTGACCTGTATGTAGTGCACGTGAGCGATTGGTTTACACAAACGCTGCTAAATGCAGGAGACGCACCGGTGAATCCGGCGAGCACGGCGGCGGGGATGACGGGTTTGCCCTGCTCCAGCGGCTCGTTCCTCTCCTGGACGTAGTCTTTGAAGGACAGGCCCTGTTTGCTGAGGCCCAGCGGAGCCACGCAGAGCTCCTCCTCGAAGCTGTCGTAGGACGGGACGCGCTGGGCATCAGCGAGCGACGAGTGGCTCCCCCAGGAGCGGAGGACACTCTCCGAGCCATCCACGCTCTCCACCGACGACACTGAGGAACACACCAACCACAACTCCTCAGACACTTCACCCAGTCAGTCCCACCGCTCACAATAGTGACCGTAAACAAAGCTTGCATTTATAAAGCTCTAAAAATACTACCGACTGCTGTTTTAGTGCTTTTCTGCAAATATGGAATAAATAAAAGGCTCGATTAAATATGTGCGGTGTGGACATAGAATGAGTAAACATGCTGATGGTCATAATTTTTTTATATCTTAGTATACCTTTTCAGTGTTTTTAAAAAAAATTTTTTTTATGTATAATAATAACCATAGAATGTGATGAAAGAGTTTAATAACTGAGCTGAGATCTAGAAGAATTTTGCTGACTGCAGAAATAATTTAACTTCAGGACACACATTATCCCACCGGTCACCTTTGTGACCAACCATAAAACACACTCTTCAATAAACATCATTGATTATTACAAGGGGTGACTAATGACACATTGTGATATTTTCATGTCTGAGAAAAATCTGGGATTACATGGGTTAAGGTCAGGAATCAGATACTTTTTTTTTGGTTTCGGTAAAGCAGGAGGAAAAAACTAAACATGAATGCTTTTTTTTCTCTCTAAAATGTAACAATGGTTTACTGAACAAATTGCGCTCTTTAAATAAATTCAATTATAATTAGTAGTAGTATATATTTGTTTTATTTAAGGGGGGCCATGTCCACATCTCAGCCAAAAAATGATTCTCTTACTCAGTATTTCTGTCTTGTGTTCTAGTATAAATATCTAAACACTCTTGAATCAAGATGCATTTAATGTACAAGTACAATTACTTAAGATAGAAATTTCCAAAAAATGTTTTTTATAAAAATGTTAGTTTTTGTTTAAAACCAGCACATATATCTGCCAATGGGATAAAAAAAAAATTCTTAATTCAAAGCTAAACAAGATGATTGTTCTTGCCCCGCTGGCAGATATTTTCACAGACGATCCCCAGCCCTAGATGAGGGTCCGAGGCGTGAGATCTGACCTCGACTGGTGTAGCGATGCTGACGGAGCTGAGCTGAGTTCTGGGGTACATGGAGAGCTCCTGACCAAACGCCATCAGACCCGACTCCTCAGACGTTTCGAAGAGCTCCCGCAGGAGACTGCTGCGAGACTCCGGAACCTTCAGAGAACACTCCTCCAGACCGAGACCTTCCACACAACACACACACACACAACACACACACTCTATCAGAGTTTGTTCTGAACACTACTACAGCTCAATAAAGAGATAACTAACAGAAACACTAGGGTTGGGGATCGTTTAAATTTCATCAATTCTAGTTCCACTTATCGATTCCCAGTTTCGATCAAAACATTACATAAAAAAAGTCAAACATGTAGATATCAAACATTTATTCTGTCTCTTTTTGCAAAACATTTAATTGCTGCTGAATACCATGAAGAAAAATCAGCCGGCTGCATAAAAACTGGACTCGATTAAGAACGGTTTGTGTGCAAAATAGAGCGGCACGATTCTGGATACACTGAGACTTTTTCTTCATTTAAATGGAGGTTGCGGTTCTCTCACTATTCTGAAGAAAAAAATATTAGACAACTAAACAATCTTATAGAATTTGTAAACGAAGACGTGAATCGGATTCAATCCAGAAATCAGTGCGTGCGTGCCAACGGAGACGGGAATCGGATTTAATCCGGAAATCAGTGCATGTAAACGCTCCAGTGAAGTGCAGACTTACTGCCGGAGCTGCTGCTGGTCCAGCTGCACTCAGACGAGCGACTCAAGACTCTGGCCTCGTCATCCTCATGACAGGCTGCGGGAGAAAAGCACATTGAATCAAACGTGAGCTCGAGCATTACAACCACTAATGAAAGTCTGAGACCGGAGTCCTCCGTTACCTCTCGTCATCTGCTCCAGATGCTCCCACAGGATATCGCCCACGAAGTCCGGAGCCAGATCCAGGAATCCGTCCTTTCCCAGGTCGCACAGCTCCTGTCCGCTCATGTCAAACTTGAAGAAGCTGATGTTGGTCAGGCTGAACTCTCCGGAGGCCCAGTACAGCCACTGCAGGACGTGCTGCTTGGTCCACTTACACGGGTCTGCGGGACAGAGAGGGCGTCACGAACACATCCGTCCTCAAAACAGACAGCAGAGCTCACGAGACACTCACTGTTGGAGATCCCGCAGACGCGCTGCACCTTGGAGAAGCCGTTAAAGCTGTCCTTCAGCGCCTGACTGACCACGGCTTTACTGCAGGGCGTCAGCAGAGGAACCGAGCACACGCCGGCATCTGCAGACCACAGAGATCTGAGTCAGCGTACACGCGCTCAGAGTGCATGACACATTTGCATCAGGGTTTAACGGGCAAACGTGCAACACTGGGCATTTAGAGCTGAAAAACCACTGCTTTTTGGAAGAGTAAATCAAAGTTCTGAATCCACAACAATTCATAGATTTTCCCACTAATACAGCAATAAAAACGTCTATTTTACTATTTAAATTCAGTAATAAATATTCACATCAATGCATATTTTAAATCAAGGATATAGTACGTCTGAATTTTCATTATTCACAAATATGAATATTAATATCAATGCCTATTTTACATAGAGGTTAGAATAATAAATCTGAATTTTTATGATTACTAAATATATTAATATCAATGCATATTTTAAATAAAGGTTATAATAAGCCTGAATTATTATTAACATAAATATTATATTAATTCAATCAATTCCTATTTTAATAAGGTAGCATATAAATCTGAATGTTTATGATAATAAATATAATATTTATTCCTACCAATGCATTTTGAAATAGAGGTTAGAATTCTAAGCCCAATATTTTGTTAATTATAAATATCAATGCATATTTTAAATCCATGCATAATTTCGCTTATTTTAAATGATGCAATAAAAAAAAAAATATTGCAATAGTTTTTGTACCCCAAAAATCTTTGACCCCTAATGCCCAGCGGATAAATGGTCTCAAATTGAAAAGCATCCCAAATGTTGTCCCTCCAGAAGTGCTGTTGTGCTTTACCCCGAGACACACAGTCCAGCCCGGACGGGACCTCCTGAGCCGCCTGCTCCTCCTCCACCGGACAGAGCCCGTAACGAGAACATGGGGTCTTCGAACATCTCGTACGCCGCATGACCGCTGAGACAAACAAACACAACAACCTGACCTCATAATCACACTTATAAACTTCAGCACGTGATGAGAAGCTGCTGATGGAGCACAGGCAGGAAGCCCAGAGGACACGCCCCACGCATGACATCATCGCTCAAGCGCTTATATGCGCCACCAATTGGAGCGCACTACCATATATGGTCTTCCTGTTCCGTGCCCGCGTGGGCAAACCTCAGCTGACCTCCAATGACTCTCCAGCAGCGCGGAGCTCGACAATCATATGCGCCGCACACACAACACACACACACACACACCACACACACACCCTCACCTTTAACCGCTTTTCTGAATCAGGTATTAAAGAGGCTCCATTGTTTTACACATTGTGACTAAAACGCAAATACATCAAAATGATCGAATTCATTTCTATAAAGGTTTCCCTCGATCAAACCCGACTCATAAATTACATACACTACGTACTGCGTACACGCGCTCAATCAGATTATCATGAAACATTGATTACTGACCTGTTGAACTCTCGCAGAAACGCTTTGGGAACGGCCAACCGTTGGTTTTGATCCCTCTGATCGCTCCGCTCCTGTCCCCTGATATATCGTTATTCGATGGTAGATGGCGCTCGCTACGCGTTTGTGAGGCGCGTCGTCTGAGCGCGGGAGATTATGAGCGAGCCCAGCGGAAGCGCACGGCGGTGGGCGGGGCCAAGGAAAGCCAGCAGCCAATCAGATCACACACTGAGTCTCGCCACACCTGTGCATTACTAGCAAACAAATCTAGCTGCTGGCAACTGTATTATTACAAGTGTCCTTGTTACATGTACTTACTATTATAATAACAATTAATTATGCATAATTACATGTAACCCCAAGCCAAACCCTAACCATAAGTACATGTAGTTAATGAGAGAAGTAAATGTATAGTGGTGTCAGTTGCTCCTAATATTTGTTACAATGTTATTTTAAAATATTGACGTAGTCATAAACACGCAAATAGTTTTATCATTTACTGCACTTTGTTATTTTTAATTATTTACTAATGCACCGGAAGTCGCGCGCACCTTCACAGAAAATAGCTTTATTTCCGGTTTGCAAAGTCAGGTGGATAAGTCACCCCCATTACTGTAAACCACCATAGACTATGCATTTATATAATTAATGACTAGGGTGATTACATTAAACTGTATTATAACATATTTGATCATTTAATTAAGCCATGCTGATGCGCTGTCATTAGAATTCATTAACATTGAGTCATGCTCGAAAAACTTTTTATTTGGCGCATGATGATTCATTTTGGCATTGCGGCAACAACAATGATAACTTTAATTTATGTGACTGTTCAAATGCATGTAAAATGATGAACATAATGTTTGCGTCTGTCCAGTCTGACACGGATAAGGAAACTCTCAAAGCTTCACATCATTAAAGGGGTCATAGGATGCTACATGCACTTTTACAAGTTGTTTGAACTGAAATGTGTGTTTGCAGTGTGTGTACCACCACCCTATTAATGATAACATCCACCCATTGGTTTTTTAATCTGGGTTCATGTTTTCCCCCTTTCTCAAATCAGCCGATCTCGAGATGCCTTCTGTGTTACGTCACAAAGTACAGGCCCTCCACGATAGTTTTGATTGACAGTAAGCGTTTCAGCCAGAACTGGACTGGTTTCTTTACCTTAGCTCCGCCTGATGTCACAAAGACAGGCCCCTCCCACGATAGTTTGATTGACAGTAGCGTTTCAGCACAGACTGGACTGGTGTCTTACCTTAGCTCCGCCCTGAGGGACGTCACACAGACAGGCCCCTCCCACGATAGTTTGATTGACAGTAGCGTTTCAGCACAGACTGGACTGGTGTCTTACCTTAGCCCCGCCCTGAGTGACGTCACACAGACAGGCCCCTCCCACGATAGTTTGATTGACAGTAGCGTTTCAGCACAGACTGAACTGACGTCTTACCTTAGACCCGCCCTGAGTGACTGTCACCAGACAGGCCCCTCCACGATAGTTTGATTGACAGACGTTTCAGACAGCCCGGGACGTCGTCTTACCTAGCTCCGCCCTGTGACGTCACAAATACAGGCCCCTCCCACGATAGTTTGACGGTAGCGTTTCAGCACAGACTGAACTGGCATCTTACCTTAGCTCCGCCTTGAGTGACGTCACACAGACAGGCCCCTCCCACGATAGTTTGATTGACAGTAGCGTTTCAGCACAGACTGGACTGGCGTCTTATCTTAGCTCCGCCCTGAGTGACGTCACACAGACAGGCCCCTCCCACGATACTTTGATTGACAGCAGCGTTTCAACACAGACTGGACTGGCGTCTTACCTTACTCGCCCTGAGTGACGTCCCAGCCAGACAGGCCCCTCCCACGCTAGTTTATGACATAGCGTTTTCAGCAACAGACGTTACTGGTGTCTTACTGAGCTCCGCCCTGATGACGTCAACACAGACCAGGCCCCTCCCAACTATAGTGTTGATTGACATAGCGGTTCAGCCCAGACTGGACTGGGCGTCTTACCCTACTCCGCCCTGTGTGACGTCAAACAGACAGGCCCCTCCCACGATAGCTTGATTGACAGTAGCGTTTCAGCACAAACTGGACTGGTGGTGGCTTACCTTAGCTCCGCCCTGAGTGACTGTCACACAGACAGGCCCCTCCCACGTTAGTTTGATTGACAGTAGCGTTTCAGAACAGACTGGACTGGCGTCTTACCTTAGTCCCGCCCTGAGTGAGCCGTCACCACAGACAGGCCCCTCCCCCTATAGTTTTGATTGACAGTATCGTTTCATCACAGACTGGACTTGCATCTTAACCTTAGCTCCGAGCCCTGCCCTGAGTGACGTCACACAGTCTGACATGCCCCTCCCGATATTTTGATTGACGTAGCGTTTCAGCACAGACTGACTGCATCTTTAACCTTAGCTCCGCCCTGTGTAACGTCACACAGACAGGCCCTCCCACGATAGTTTGATTGACAGTGGCGTTTCAGCACAGACTGGACTGGCATCTTAACTTAGCTCCGCCCTGAGTGACTGTCACACAGACAGGCCCCTCCCACGATAGTTTGATTGACAGTAGCGTTTCAGCACAGACTGGACTGGCATCTTACCTTAGCTCCGCCCTGAGTGACGTCACACAGACAGGCCCCTCCCACGCTAGTTTGATTGACAGTAGCGTTTCAGCACAGCTGGACTGGTGTTTTACCTTAGCTCCGCCCTGAGTGTGCTGTCATCAGTCCGCCATTGTTTCAACACCGGAGTAAGATGTAGACAAGAATGACTCCTAACACGCGCTTGAGGTGTTCTGTTTTTGATGTAATCATGAACAGCAGTCTCATTTACTCCCGACATCTTAGCCGCTGAAGACGCATGGATTTTCGTGTGTGTTCGAAGGGAGTGTGCCCCCGATCTACATAAATGCGTTTATGTTCGCCCGAATCATTCGTGATCTAGCCTCATCTACAGAAGAAGTGAGGATAAGGTTTTGTAATGAATCTTTGCAAATGAATCGCTTTTCCTAATGATGTGCTAATTAGCAAGTTTAGCAGAGCTCATTAACATTTAAAGGAAAATGTTACAAAATCTGCATGCTCTGAAAAAAGCTGTTTTTGACAGGGTAAAAAAGGTGTTTTTTAAACTACCATTGAGAAATTTTAACCAAAGTATGTTACAGACTTTTCATTAAGAATCTAAAGAATCATATCAACTTGTGGAAGATGGGCATCCTATGACCCCTTTAAAGACATCATGCATGTCATAGATCTGCATATGTGTACAGGACAGACGGGTTGTGTGTGAGTGAAGGCCGCTGTTGTTTGTAATGGTGTAACAATGTAATGGCTTTCAGCGATGATTGGCAGTTTCCTCCCACAAGCACTAATTATTCAGTGTGATGGCAGCAGATCTCCTCGCTATTGTCTCATCATCTCCGGATCAGCACAGACGCAGCTCTCAGAGAGTTCAACATGATATCAGAGCGCCTCGGAAGATCTTTATGACTCTAGAATAATGCATCATGAGCAATCTCTGCTATTGAGCTTGCTGTCAGAAAAGTGGTGTGATTTAGCAAAACTCACCTTAACTTTACAGTTTCTCTTAATTGTTGTGTTGACTCAACTCTCTTCAGCAATATATATATACAGTGGGTACGGAAAGTATTCAGACCCCCTTAAATTTTTCACTCTTTGTTATATTGCAGCCATTTGCTAAAATCATTTAAGTTAATTTTTTTTCCTCATTAATGTACACACAGCACCCCATATTGACAGAAAAACACAGAATTTTTGACATTTTTGCAGATTTATTAAAAAAGAAAAACTGAAATATCACATGGTCCTAAGTATTCAGACCCTTTGCTGTGACACTCATATATTTAACTCAGGTGCTGTCCATTTCTTCTGATCATCCTTGAGATGGTTCTACACCTTCATTTGAGTCCAGCTTTGTTTGATTATACTGATTGGACTTGAATGGGAAAGCCACACACCTGTCTATGTAAGATCTTACAGCTCACAGTGCATGTTAGAGCAAATGAGAATCATGAGGTCAAGGAACTGCCTGAAGAGCTCAGAGACAGAATTGTGGCAAGGCACAGATCTGGCCAAGGGTACAAAAAAATTTCTGCTGCACTTAAGGTTCCTAAGAGCACAGTGGCCTCCATAATCCTTAAATGGAAGATGTTTGGGAAGACCAGAACCCTTCCTAGAGCTGGCCAAACTGAGCTATCGGAGGAGAAGAACCTTGGTGAGAGAGGTAAAGAAGAACCCAAAGATCACTGTGGTTGAGCTCCAGAGATGCAGTCGGGAGATGGGAGAAAGTTGTAGATAGTTTACCATCACTGCAGCCCTCCACCAGTTTGGGCTTTATGGCAGAGTGGCCCGACGGAAGCCTCTCCTCAGTGCAAGACACATGAAAGCCTGCATGGAGCTAAGATGGTGAGAAATAAGATTCTCTGGTCTGATGAGACCAAGATAGAACTTTTTGGCCTTAATTCTAAGCGGTATGTGTGTAAAAAACCAGGCACTGCTCATCACCTGTCCAATACAGTCCCAACAGTGAAGTTTGGTGGTGGCAGCATCATGCTGTGGGGTGTTTTTCAGCTGCAGGGACAGGACGTCTGGTTGCAATCGAGGGAAAGATGAATGCGGCCAAGTACAGGGATATCCTGGACGAAAACCTTCTCCAGAGTGCTCAGGACCTCAGACTGGGCCGAAGGTTTACCTTCCAACAAGACAATGACCCTAAGCACACAGCTAAAATAACGAAGGAGGGGCTTCACAACAACTCTGTGACTGTTCTTGAATGGCCCAGCCAGAGCCCTGACTTAAACCCAATTGAGCATCTCTGGAGAGACCTAAAAATGGCTGTCCACCAACGTTTACCATCCAACCTGACATAACTGGAGAGGATCTGCAAGGAGGAATGGCAGAGGATCCCCAAATCCAGGTGTGAAAAACTTGTTGCATCTTTCCCAAAGAGACTCGTGGCTGTATTAGATCAAAAGGTTGCTTCTACTATATACTGAGCAAAGGGTTTGAATACTTGGGACCATGTGATATTTCAGTTTTTCTTTTTTAATAAATCTGCAAAAATGTCAACAATTCTGTGTTTTTCAATATGGGGTGCTGTGTGTACATTACTGAGGAAAAAATCAACTTAAAGGATGTTAGCAAATGGCTGCAATATAACAACTAGTGAAAAATTTAAGGGTGTCTTAATACTTTCCGTACCCACTGTATATATCTATATGTCTAAAATATGTTTTAAATATGTACTAAATAATGTACTAAATGTACAAAAAGGTGGCTGGCTGACTGAGTTGGTTCTCAGTAAAATTGTGCAAAACGATCCATTCAGTTATCAAAATCTGTCAGACGTACATGAATATTTCATAAACACATAAGACATGGAATGTTTGTGACGTCTGCTAAACTGGCAAATGTTGACTTTACATGTAAAACGTGTAAAAATAGTCATGCAAATGCATACAGTAAGTTACTGATGTGTGGATTTAACTGAGGAGATCTCAGAAAGACTTCAGCTTGAAAGAATATAAGGGAAAGTTGGTAAATCAGCTTGGCTCTTGAGTTCTGCTGAGAGCTCAAACTCTGTTCTAAAGCTGCTTCAGTTTGAGCTGAAATAAACACTGGTCAGATACAGAGATCACACCAGACCTGCATCATGCATGATCTTCTGTCCTCATATCAATATCTGATTTGTTTGTGTGCCATGTTGCTGACGGAACACACCTTACACACTCTGTCCTGCGTGCTATCACACTGTAGTGTTGCTTAGCACCTGTGGCCTTCGTCTCCTGTCGTGACAGGTGGCACTGTGAAAACCTCACTCCTCACCCACTCACTCACGCACACACACACACACACACACACACTCACTCACACACACACACACACACACACACACACCCACAAACACACACCACACACAACACCCGCACTCACCACTAACTCACACACACACACCACACACCACACACACACCACTCACCCTCACCACAACCCACACACACACACACACACTCACTCACACACACACACACTATAACACACTCTCTCTCACACACACACAACTCACACACACACTCAGACCCACACACACACACAACACACACACACTCACACACACACACACACACACACACCACACTCACAAACACACGCACACACACGCACACACACACCACACACACACACGCACGCGCAAGCCATCGCACACACACCCACCACACACACGCACACAGTAACCTTGTCTCGCTCTCCACCAAACATGAGCTCTTAATGTGATTTTTGTTATTATGAACAGAACTGGTAACCATGGGAGACGAATGTTTGTGCTGGTCATATTCATATTCACTAATTTTTTTTTTTTTTTCCCCCTTAGGCCTGACAGTCAAGAGAGGTAGAGCAAACAAACACAGGACGGAACTGTTGTTGTTGGTTTTGTTGTGTGGTTCAGTCGCAAAGCGTTTCTCACTTTCAACTGTGATTCGGAGAGTGATCGGAATCCATCTGAAGCTCAGATCGAGTTCAACAGCCGATCATGTGGTGTGTTTGTTTGTGTGTTTGTGTGACAGTTCTTGTTTGGTGGTGTGTGTGTGTGTGTGTGTGTGTGTGAGGTGTGTGAGTGTGTGTGTGTTAAGTGATTGTGAAAGAAAAAGAGTGCGTGTATGTTTAGGTGTGTTTTAGTGATTGAGTGAGTGCTGTGTGTGTGTGTGTGTGAGTGTGTGCGTTTTTGTGACAAATGAGGACATAAATGTGTATACTGACAAAGGTATTACAGTTATTACACTGAGAAAGGCTGACTTTTCAGGACATTCCATTTCCCCCCACTTTCAAAACGCTTATAATCACACCGAATGAGTGGGGTAAAAATGAAATCTTGAAATAGCACAGAAGTTCTCCTGTGAGGGGTAGTTTAGGGTCGGGTTGTGTAGCATAGAATATACTGTCTGTACTTATAAAACCATTACGCCTATTGGAAGTCCCCATCAACCAGAAAAACCACCCTTGTGTGTGATAGTGTGTTTGGTGTGTGTGTCGTGAGAGAGTATTTGTGTGTGTTTGTGTGTGTGTGTGAGGGAGAGAGTGTGGGTGTGTGTGGGTGTGTGTCTGTGTGTGTGAGTGAGTAAGAGAGTGTGGGTGTTTGTGGTTGTGTGTTTGTGTGTGTGTGCGTGATTGTGTGAGTGTGAGTGGTGTGGAGTGAGAGAGAAGAAGTGTGTTTTTGTGTGTGTGTGAGTGAGAGAGTGTGTTGTGTGTGTGTGTGTGTTTGTTTGTCTTGTCTTGTGTGTTTTTTGTGTGTGTGTTTTATTTGATTGAGTGGTGTATTGTGTGATTGTGTGTGTGGTGTAGAGCGAGAGAGAGGTGAGTGAGTGAGTGTGTGTGTGTGTGGTGGTGTGTTTGGAGAGAGAGAGAGAGAGAGTGTGTGGGGGTGTGTGTGTGTGTGTGTGTGTCTGTTGTGTGCAGGAGAGAGAGAAGTTTGTGTGTGTGTGTTAGTGTTGAAGATGAGAGATAGAGAGTGTGTGTTTGTGTGTGTTTGTGGAGAGAGAATAGAGAGTGTGTGTGTGTGTTTGTGTGTGTCTGTGGGTGTGTGTGTGAGTGAGTGAGAGAGAGTTGTTGGGTGAGTGTGTGAGAGAGATAGAGGAGTGTGTGTGGTGTGTGGTTGTGAGAGCAGAGAGGTGAGGAAGTGTTTGTGGTGTTGTGTGTGTGAGAGAGAGTGGAGTGAGTGTGTGTGTGTCTGTGTGTGTGGGAGTGTGTGTGTGTCTGTGTGTGTGGGTGTGGTGTGGAGAGAGAGAGAGAGAGAAGTGAGTGTTTGTGGTGTGTGTGTGTGTGTGTGGGAGAGAGAGAGAGAGAGAGAGTTTGTGTGTGTGTTTGTTTGTGTGTGTGTTGTGTGTGTGTTTGTGTGTGTGTGTGTATATGTGTGGTGTGTGCGCCTCTTGCTGGACAAGATCAGCTCCCCACACTTCAACTTCAGCTCACTGGTGCATTTTAGACCTTATTCATTAATTAGTATGAATTAATATTAATGAAGCCAAAACTAAAATGTCTTGATAAAAAAAAAACAACAGCAAAATGACAATAACAATTTCTAATGTTTGAAGTGTTGAAGAGAATCAAAGAAGTGTGTGGAGGGTTAAACAGTGTGTTAGGTGTTATCCTACTGAAACACTCCAGATATAACCTGTTTGATTACTGTTTGGTTTTGGCATTGATGGGAACATAACAGAAGATAACAGACATTTAATTGTTTGATCAAAGTTATTTATTAGCGTCTGATATAGGATCATGTCACAGCATCTCTACTAAATTCTATACCCTTCAACATCATAACAAGCGATGTCCGACTTAAACTATAGTTCTCTCCTTAAATATGAAGAGGTCAAACAACAGATTCATCAGTTACTGCAAATTTCACAAAGCTTATGGATGTAATTATAATGTAAGACACTGAAGTGAGTTGCTGTTTTTGTCTCTTCTGAGGAAGATTCATTCACTTGTTTGCCAAAGAACCACACAAAGACATTTGCTCAGATTTATTTAATGTTCATCTGATCTCATTTTGTAAGTGACTTTTCTTTCTGTTTTAAAGATGTTTTCTTTGGATTGTTTGACTACTCAAAAGTGAATATAGGAAAATATACATAATTTGTAACCACAAATTAACCATGGTTTTACTACACTAACAGTTTAATGGCATTTGTAGTAAAACTGTGGTTATAAAAAACAAAACAAAACAAAAACATGCCACACTTTTACAATAATAAAACCATGGTTAATTTTATCAAGGTAGGTTATTTGTATTTGTGTAGGCTATACTTTTTTCTTTAAGTTTTTATATGTGTACTACTTTAATGGTTTGATGCTTTGTACTGTTTAATAAAAATAAATAAAAAAAAGATTCACGATATGCTCCGAAGTCCCAATCTGAATCAAATTATTCCCAAAATGCGCTCCGATCTGAATCAAATGATTCGCGAAACCCGATCCGAAGTCCAGATCTGAATCAAATGATGTATGAGTCAAAGTATGTCTGAAGCATACATCGAAAAAACACCAACAACACGTTGGCCGGCGACAGCCATGACGTCACTACTGGTGCGACTATAGTATAAATAGGCGCCGGGAGCACACATCATTCACTTCTTCGTCTGAAGCTTGCATCCGAAGCATGGCAAGAAACCTAGAAGACGCAGTGTCTCGTTCCCTACTCAGGGAACCATGGTTACATACGTAACCTGAGACGTTCCCTTTCATGGGAACTTCGAACTGCGTCCTCTAGGGATCGCTATGGGGAACGATATACCCACGCCACTATGCTGAGGGGAGTGCATGCCAGAAACTACGGTGAGTACTAAGTACCAACTCTACCATAGCCATGGGAGTTGCCCCTGGGACGTTAGACGGCTGTCAGTGACATTATTCCCTATGGCCTAGAATCATACTAAGTCTTGGCCTGTCACACAGGGGCTACCGCACGTTTCTCTTTGTATGTGCTGAAGGAACTGTCTCAACAGACCCTTAGTAGCAACACCCTGTTAACGTAGGTATCCAGAGGATACATAGGTGGAGTGGTGCCCAAGGTGGAACCGGGGTTTTAAACCACTCAAAAAGAGCACGAGGCTGCTGCATGTAGCTCTTACCATACAGGATTCTAGAAAAAAACGCAGAGTACTAGCGTGCAAACTTACAACAGTGTGGATTTTAGAAAGTGTACAAAGACTTCACGTGCACACTTACCATAACATGGATTTTTTTTTAAATACCGTTCTAAGGGGTTCTCGTGGCACTCTGAAAGAGCAACCCATAGATGGAAATGGTGCATCCCAAAACGCTATGTTTGAGAAGTCATCAACTCGATCTAAGGTATAATGCTGGAGTGACTAGCAGTAAATCTGTAGCTGAGGGAGCACACACCCAGCTCTCAATCGAGAGGGGGCTCGACCTACAGCATGTTCCAATGCTGGAACGGCTAGCAGTAGTTTACCTTAGCTGAGGGAGCACAAACCCAGCTCTCAACGAGAGGGGGCTCGACCTACAGCGTGATTGTAGAATCAGAAGGGTAAGCGTACTGCAAGCTAGCCAAATACTCAGCGCATCAGAGAGGCAGAGGAAGGGCCTAATTCACCTGATGCTGCTGGTTCCAGGTGCTCTGGAAAAACAGAGAACTCAACTTCTCATGTGAGGGGAGAAATCCAAATTCAGAAGAGTAGTGTGCTCATTCCAGGTAACCCTTCGATAAAAAGGGAGCACTGCTCAACACTACCACAAGAACAGCCCACGGAGCGAGGAATCCAACTCCTCAGAAGGGAGAGAATTCAAACGCTCGAAAGAAAGCACCATACTCAAAATAACCCTCAATGGTGAGGGGAGCGATGCTTCCAGAGTGTTTCGACAGAGACACACTAGTTGAGTGGAGCCCAAGGTACCGGGGTCTAAACCAACTCAGAGAAAGGGAACGAGGTTAATAATGCGTAACCCTTACCATACAGGATTTCAGAAAAGTGGGCAAAGCATAACGTGCACACTTACCACTTATGTGGATTTTTAGAAAGTGCGCAAAAAGTTTTTAACATGTGCGCTTACCATAGCATGGATTTAAGAGTTTTCCAAGCATCTGTTCACAGATACCCGGAAGTACTGAGCCAAACGGGAGAGGCAAGCTCAAATACAACCCTCTAAGGTGAGGGGAGCACTGCCTGAGACAGCATTACACAAGAAGGTACTCGCAAATGCCACCTATACTTCCCGCTCGATGCCTCAGCAAGAGGGGATATCCTGGTGATCGGGAAGCCCCTCAGGGCGACCTAGATACGGTGTACCAGACAGTGCAGCCTGAAAGCATAAGCCCAGCCCAAATGGAAATTTTGCAGTGCCGTGCCGGGGCCCTGATGATCATGAAGGCTCCCGCAGAAGCCTCTGACCCGGCCGCATGGTCCAGGAAGCATGAAGCCGAAACCAGGCTATTATACCAGACGCTTACGTACCGGCTGGACATCATATCGATGAGTGAGGTAAACACTGCCAGTCGAGCACCCGGTTTCTGAATCCAACAAAGGGGGTGTTCACCGAGGACCTACCCTAGAAAAAGGATAGAAACACACAGGTCCCGGAAAAACACTGCAAAGAAAGCTAGCAGACACATTAAATACACACACACATATACATATACATATATATTTATAAAATGGATCGTACTCACCCACCATGGCTCCCACATCGGATCTCTGTCCGGAGAAGCCTCTAGACCAGACCATCAGTAAGGTGGTCACTATGACGCCATAGAACCCACCAAACATCATAGGTCCAGTATAGGAGACTGTAATGCAGGAAATTCCTACATAACCTCGGTCAGGTGGAGTGCTGGTGTTTATAGGGGAATTAGGAAGGGGAAGATAATGGCAGATGTAAGACCCCTTAGGAAGTGATTATACTACTCAGTAATCGATCTGATCTGGACGAAAGTGCTGACGCCTTGTCTGGATCACATCCCTTAGGTCCTGCCTACCTCCCTTTGACCCGCGATACTTCCTACCCCTAGCCGCAGGAGGAGGAGGAGCGCGAGCCGCGACACTAGCCCACCTGCTCGGCGTATCCCTGCCCATTCAAGGCGAGATTAATCTGAGGGGCGTGGATGGCAGGAGGGAGTTTTGAAGAATATGTCTCACCCATAGAGAGATACTGGCTATCTTCTCTTCTTCTCTTCTACCGGGGCATCCTCTCATAGCCTAAAAAAAACGGCCTCTTCCATTCCTTCTCGATCTCTGTATGGAGATCAGGAATGAAAGGAAGGCTCACCTGAGCTGGAGGGTTATGGCCAGAAAGATAACGTTCATCGAGATGACCTCGTCACTTTCTTAGTCCACTGTTACCACCAAGTGGAATACACGGCGCGATCCATACTTTCCAAAAGCTCATCATACGCAGGGCATGAGGATTGGGAAGGCTCAGCTTCAGCTTATTTGCCCTCCTCAGACATCTCCTGCTCTCCCTGGACTGAACTCAGCAGAGCACTGGCCCCGGAATCAGACAATTTAACGCAAATACCTCATCCCTCCACGGCTCACTCTCGTCCACAGCCGACGAGCGCGAGAGGGAAACCCCTCTTTAAACTCATCGGCCAGGTCCACCTGCGATCCCCACGAGCTTGTTCTCCTCCTTTTTCACTGGAAAACGCTCGCAGAGCATGCAGATTGCCCCTCGAGGACATTGCGTGCGTGCTCTTCGCCCAAACAAACAACGCATAGCACGTGTGTGTCATCAGATGTTAAACAACGTCAACACGGATGTACACATCCTCTAAACGCTTTGCTAGTGGTTGCCATAATGAATGAATAGAGATCGCTTTTACCACCGAAATGCACGCTTCAAACAAAACAGTCAGTGAAGAAGAAGAAGAGGATGATGTGTTCTCCCGGCGCCTATTTATATTTTAGTCGCACCGGTAGTGACGTCATGCCTGTCGCTGGCCAACGAGTTGTTGGTGTTTTTTCAATGTATGCTTCAGACACGGGTCACGACGAGGCGTTCCCCATAGCGACCCCTAGAGGACGCAGTTCGAAGTTCTCTTGAAAGGGAACAGTATCTTTTATATTTCGTGCTTTGTTGTCCTTCCTAAGATACCATTTTCTGTCCATTGTTTTTGGTTGTTGTACCCTGGCAACAAATCTGTGTAATTCTGGGTTTTTTTTTTTATTTTATATATATTAAGATAAAAATTCACTTATTTTGAAGTGAATGCGCCTCAGGCTGAAGGAATTAAACTCTGGTCGTACAGTAGAGGCGCCGCTCAATAACACATTAAGATCTGACGCAGGAGAAGAAGTTTCAACACGTTCCAGCAATAACACAAATTACAACACAAATGTGTCCATTTTTGGATTATTAGTATGATGAATTGGATCATCGAATGGTCAAAGACACTGGTTATAAAATGGTATTAATCTAAATGATATTTTGGCTTATGTAACAATTATTGCACACACCACCACACACCTCACATCGCACGCACAGCACACACACTACTCACACCACACACACCCACACACACACTCTCACTCGCCATGCCACGCACACACACACACCACACATGACACCACACTCTCTCTCTCACACACACACAGACTCACACACACACACACACACACACAAAAACACACACACACTCTCTCTCTCACACACACACACACACACACACACACACACAGACACACACACCGACACACACACACACCCACACACCGACACAACACACGCAGACACCACCCTCACACACACACACACTTTCTCTCTCACACACACAGACTCACACACACACACACAACACACACACACACTCTCTCGCTTTCACACAGACACACTCACTCCACACACACACACACACACACTCACGCAGACACACAGACACACACACACTCGCTCTCTCTCTCTCTCTCAGACACACACACACTCACACAAGTGATTACAGCACAGAGAAAGGATCACAACACACAATCAACATGAATACACATCAGTGACAAACAAACAAACAGACAGACGACCGCAGACGACTGATACCGATAGCAGATAGATAGATAGACAGATAGATAGATAGATAGATAGATAGATAGATAGATAGATAGATAGATAGATAGATAGATAGATAGATAGATAGATCCAGTCCAGATATATGACTGAGAATCTGATTTGACTGTGTCAAATTCTTACATGAACATCATAATATCTTGAATCTGAGAGATTCTGAGAAAATTCACATCTTCAAAATAAAGACATTTGTGTGAAAGAACAGCAGAGCCATTCACAGTCAGAGCGCTGGAGCGATGGAGAGAGAGGTCAGAGTTAATGAGAGCCATCAATCCAGACAGACAGATCTCTCTCTCTCTGCCTGTGTGTCTATGTCTCTCGCTCTTCTTTATTATTTCTCCTCCTCGCCGCGTCTCTGTGTTTCTGGCAGACTGCAGGAATGTCTGGTACTTTAAGGACTCTGAAATTAGAGAAGCAGAAAAAAGAGGGAAAGAGGAAAGTCAGAGACCCGACCACAGAAATGTAAACATGTCTGGAGCTAAAATAACTGCGCTTTCATTGAAAACAGCGCTGGGAGCTACACCCTCGACACAAGAGCCATAAACTGACCCCAAACACACACACTGCTGCTGCTGCTGCTGCTGGACACTCATAAACACACTGCAACTCATCAAAAACAAGAGTTATTGTCTTACGGCATTTAGAATAAATGTATGTTAGACTTGACAGGACATCGCACATTTCACAACAGTATCTGTGTTCAAACCGATTATGCCGATATTAGTGCTGGTTGGATGCTAGGTGGTGCTATCGGATAGTTCTGCAGTGCAGTCACACTCACCAGAGATTTTTTTTCTTCATGTATCTTAGGCTAACTAAAAATTTAAATAAAGGAAATAGAAATATTGATTTACACAGCTGAAATAATTAGTTCAACCAAAGGTGCGCACGGCAACTTTTGTAAGCCAAGGTGCTTTTTGAAGCTTTGGTCACAGAAATAAATGACAGTTTAACAGATATTCACATAGAAACTGTAATATTTCACAAAATAACAGGGGGCTTCCTGTATTTTTGATCAAATAAATACAGCCTAGAGAAAAGCCACAAGGCACAAGAAACTTCAGTAAAAAATATTACAAATCTTACTGATCCCAAACACATCAAATGAATTAAGCATCACATTATTTCAAGGTTTTCCAAACTGGGATTCATGACGGAAATGCAGGGGTTTGTGAGTTTAATGAAAAGCTAATAATTAATTAAGTAATTTTTATATATAACATCAATCAAAATAAAACGCTTACTATAAAATCTAAACCTGCATATGCATTTTAGAAAGGAACATTTAACAGATGAAATGGGGGAATCAATAATTATGAATAATTTATTGCTATTGTGTGAATAATATATAATCATGTAATCAATAAAAAAAGTAACTGTAGTCTGATTACGAAAATTCCTTTAATCTAATTATAAGTACTTATTTTTTTGAATATGATTACGCAAACCAGATTACATGTAATCAGTTATTACCCAGCTCTCTCTATATGTATTATTTATTTATCTACATATTTATAATATTTTATTTGCAATTGTTTATATAGTATTATTAATAGGTATATATTTATATATACCAATCTATATACGTAAACCAAAAATGTAAAGTCTGGAAAGCTGTGGCGCTGAGTGACATCAGCAGTACGCAGTACGCAGTACGCACTGCAGTGAGCACGCGACGCCATGCTGTCTGTGTAGGCAGCGCGCGAGGGTTTGACACGCAGCCTGCGTCTGTTTGTCCGCTGATGCGCTTCTCTTCACATTCACATGGTGAGTTTATCACACACTTCAGCGCTCCTTTAGTCTTCACTCGCTCTGTGCTGGGGTGTTAGTGCATGGGGTAGAAAGAGAAATCATGGTTAAACGGTGTAAATAAGTGACTATAATCTAGCGTTCAATCTCAGAACAGCGTTCGTGAGCTCTAATAGTGAAGAAATGCTGTGTGCAATGACACTGACCCCTGACCCTAGAGGTCAAGGGTCCACAGACACCTTTCTCACATTATATCACAGTTTATTGGCTGTAGTTTAGAAAATGGCACTAAAATATGAGAAGAGCTGAGAGTTAAAGTGTGTCAGAGCATCTTCATCTTGATGATGTTAGATAACTCCTGATAGAAAGGTATCTAATGAAATCGGTTGAAGTTAGCTCAATATTTGTGTGGAAACCGTGATGCATCTTATTTCTGAGGATTCACAGATGAACAGAAAGGTCAAAAGAACAGTGTTTATTTAAAACAGAAATCTTTTGTCTTTACTGGCACACTTTTCATCAGTTTAACGTGTCTTTGATGCAGTCAAGTATTCTAAGTATTATAAAAAAATCAACATTTGAACCGTGGCGTGTAGTGCAAGTTGTTGAATTAATCTGACTGTAATTGCATCTCATCAGGACTGATCAAATATGAATGAAAGTGTCTGTTTAGAAATAGTTTGGAATTGTATCGTAACATGTATCATTTACTGAAGAAACAGTGTTACACTCAGAAATTGTTTGTCAGTTTCACAAAGGACTGCAAAGAAGTAGCAAGAAACACATTCGATTAAACGTGAACTTTTGAACTGCAGCATTATTTGGGATATAATATCAACAGTAGTACAGGAGCAGTTTGGTGAGCTGAAAGTGAGACATTGTCCTCGATGATCAGCAGTATTCGAGCAGTTCTGGTGCGTGTGTTTCTCAGATGAGCTGCTGATGTGGCGTCTGTAGATCAGCTTCATCTCAAATATTTCATCTATTTCCTCTCCATATTTTCTGCTTGTGATGAATCAGCGGACGTGCTTTTCTCTGCGATTATCTCTGGAAGAGCTGTGACTCTGTGAGTTTAGATCTGAAAGTCATAAAGAATCCGAGTTTGATCCTGCTGTTTTAGTCACAAAAGTCTTAGGAGACGTACAAAATATAATACCATAAAATCAGTACGTCTCAAGTCACATTTATGTCTGTACTGCTATATATAATATAGAAAATAACAAAACCAATGATGCAAATGTGATTCATCTGATGGTGCCAGTGCTGTTAAATCAATAAAATCATTGATATTAATTGCTTGACCATTAATATGTTTCCTCATTTTTTGTGTTTTTATCTCTATGTATTGGTATTGCAAAACTGATCTGTAGTCAAGTCAAGTCAAGTCACCTTTATTTATATAGCGCTTTTAACAATACAGATTGTGACAAAGCAACTGAACAGCATTAATTAGGAAAATAGTGTCAATAATGAAAAATGACAATAGTAAACACAAATTTTTCAGTTAAAGGCAGTTCATCATTGAATTCAGTGATGTCAACATCCAGCTCAGTTTAAATAATATCTTTGCAATCATGTCAACGATAACGCTGGAAATGAAGTGTCCCCAACTAAGCAAGCCAGAGGCGACAGCGGCAAGGAACCAAAACTCCATCGGTGACAGAATGGAGAAAAAACCTTGGGAGAAACCAGGCACAGCCGGGGGGGCAGTTCTCCTCTGACCAGAAGAACCAGCAGAACGGAAAAATCAATATAATACGTAATAAAACAGACGATGAACACTATTAACAGCAATTTTATTATATGATGCAATCAAACTTATAGATTAAATGTGGTAGTTCTGTATGTTGTTTTGGGGTTGGCATCATCTGAGGTCCTCTGAGGGTTTGCATCATCTCTTCTCAGGTGTTCTGGATCCTGACTGAAGCTTGTGTAAATCCTAGTTCCCACGGGATGTCAATCACGTAACAAAAACAGAGAAACAAATAGAGACAAAATTAGCGTAGCTGCTGTTCCAACCAAAATTGATTTGTTTAACCCAAACTAAATGAATAATAATGTGCATTTGATTGATATAACTGCGTAAAAGATATAACTGCAGTACAAGATTATTATATGCATTATTTGAATGCTTGGCCAAAGAGATGTGTCTTTAATCTAGATTTAAACATATAGATAGTGTGTCTGAACCCCAAACGTTATCAGAAAGGCTATTCCAGAGCTTGGGAGCCAAATGCGAAAAAGCTCTACATCCTTCTCTTTAGTGTATCTCCTTTGCTATCCTAGGTACTACCAAGATTCCAGAGTTTTGTGACCTTAGGGAGCGTGTTGGATTGTAGCGTGGTAGAAGACTAGTTAGGTACCCAGGAGCTAACCCATTAAGGGCCTTAAAAGTAAGTAATAATATTTTGTAACTGATACGGAAGTTTTTTTTTTTTTCTTCAAACAGGTAGCCAGTGCAGAGACTGTAAAGTTTGGGTAATATGATCATATTTTCTTGACCTGGTAAGGACTCTAGCCGCTGCATTTTGACTACCTGTAGCTTGTTTATTAAAGATGCAGGACAACCACCTAGCAGTGCATTACAATAGTCCTGTCTAGAGGTCATGAATGCATGAACTAGCTTTTTTTGCATCAGAAACAGGTATCATGTTTCATAGCTTGGCAATGTTTCTTAAGATGGAAGAATTCTGTTTTTGTAACATGGGAAATATGTTTTTTCAAAAGACAAGTTGCTATCTAATATAACACCCAGATTTTGACTGTAGAGGAACAGTACATCTGTCTAGTTGCAAATTATAATCCAAGAGATTCGGCGTACTGTCTTTTGGTCCAATAAGTAATATCTCTGTCTTATCCGAATTTAATAGGAGAAAATTATTGGTCATCCATTCTTTTACATTTTTAACTCACTCCGTTAGCTTAGATAATTTAGAAGTTTAATCTAGTCTTGAGATATGTAGTTGAGTATCATCAGCATAACAATAGAAACTAATTCCGTATTTTCTAATAATATTACCAAGTGGCAACATGTATATCGAAAATAGCAGAGGACCTAGGACAGATCCTTGTGCCCATAGAACTATACATATATCAACATGGATGTAGCATATTCTTACTTCTTAGACTTAAAACGCTTGGTTCCTCATTTAGGGTCATTTTATAAAGGCAAGTGTTTAAATCTTTTTAGGGAGCATCTTTGTAACTATAGTGTGCATGCAGAACATTTTTATTTATGTGGGCGAGGAAGTGCAGTTTTTGTTTTAACTCAGTAAAGTGTAAACAGTATATACAGTATATAATGAAAGTCAGTTGAGTCCAGTGCTCCTTCATTGATTTGTACTGATGTTTATTTGATTGTCAGTTTGTTTCCATCTGTAATGTTGCATGGGTTTGTCTTGATTCCCCTCAAGTCGCTCCTAACTTTGTTCAGTGTTCTTCAAAATATCTTGTTTTGTGTTCAAACAGAAGAGTTTGGAGTGACGCGGTGATGATTTTGGTTGTGTTGTTGTTTCTGTGTTGAGTCGAACACACCCTGACACATCAGAACGTGCACAGCTACCGTAAGAGCGCAGGAATGAAGCGGTGAACCGCGCGCTGGCCCACAGACGGCACACACTCGCTGCTAACTCAAACCATGTGTGTGTTCACGTGAGCCACGAGTCCAGTCGTGTTGTTTTTGTGTGACGGCCTGCAGCCAGCGCGCTGGAGACTGCATATTAAACCACATTAAATCTGCAGTTACAGACCGTAAAAACTCAATTTATATTTCCCTCTGTGAGTGTGTGAGCGTGAGTGTGTAAGAGTGCACTGAGTGTGCGAGTGTGTTTGTGTGAGTGTGTGTGTGTAAGAGTGCACTGAGTGTGTTTGTGTGAGTGTGTGTGTGCGTGTGTGTGTGAGAGTGTAAGATGCACTGAGTGTGGCTGTGTGTTTAGTGTTTAGTGTGTGTGTGTGTGTGTGAGAGTGCACTGAGTGTGCGAGTGCATTTGTGTATGTGAGTGTACGCAAGAGTGTGAGAGTGCATGCGTTAGTGTGAGTGTGTGTGTGTGTGTGAGTGTAAGAGTGCACTGAGTGTGCGAGTGTGTGTGTGTGAGAGAGCTGTGTTTGTTTGTGTGAGGGAGGGGGGGGGGGGGGGTGTAAATTGCACTGATGTGCGGTGTGTGTGTGTGTGTGTGTGTGAGTGTAAGAGTGCACTGAGTGTGCGAGTGTGTTTGTGTGTGTGTGTGTGTGTGGAGGTGCACTGAGTGTGCGATGTGCGTTAGTGTGGAGTGTGTGTGCGTGAAGAGTGCACTGAGTTTTGGTGCTAGCGTGTGTGTGTGTGTGTGATGTTTGTGTGTGTGTGTGTGTGAGAGTGCACTGAGTGTGCGAGTGCGTTTGTGTATGTGAGTGTACGCAAGAGTGTGAGAGTGCATGCGTGAGTGTGTGTGTGAGCATGTGTGAGCGCATGTGTGTGAGTGTGTGTGTAAGAGTGCACTGAGTGTGCGAGAGTGTGTGTGTGTGAGAGAGAGAATGTGTGGTCGTGTGTGGGTTGTAAGAGTGCACTGGGATTGTGCGAGTGTGTTTTTGTGTGTGAGTGTGTGAGTGTAAGAGTGCACTGAGTGTGCGAGAGTGTGTGTGTGTGAGTTGGTCAAAAAAAAAAAAAGAAAAACAAGGGTTGGGGGGGGGGGCTTTTGTGTTGAGTGAGGTGAGCTGTAATAGTGCCCTGAGTTGTGCGAGTGTCGTTTGGTGTGTTGTGTTGATGTAAGGAGTGCACTGATGTGCGAGTGCGTTTGTGTATGTTGTTCATGGCATAGTGTGTGTGTGGGCGTGGTGTGTTGTGTGAGCATGTGGAGCGCACGTGTGTGAGTGTTTGTGTAAGAGTGCCCTGGTGTGCGAGGGCGTTATGTGTTGTGGAGGGTAACGCAAGATGTGATGAGTGTTTAAACACAATGCGTGGAGTGTGTGTTGTGTGGTCGACATGTGGTGAGTGCACGTGTTGTGAGTGTGTGTGTAAGGGCAACTGAGTGTGCGAGTGCTTGTGTCATGGAGTGTACGCAAGAGTGTAGAGTGCATGCATGAGTGTGTGTTTGTTGTGTGATGAGCAGCTGTGATTGCACGTGTGTGTGCTAGGTGCGACTGAGTGTCTGCGAGTGCGTTTTTGTGTGTGTAATGCATCTAGTGTGGAGAGTATGTGATGTATGCTTGTTGTGAGGAGTTTGTGGTTTGTCAGTGGTGTGAGTTTTTTTTGGCATGATTGTGTGTGTGTAAAAGTTCCCCTGAGTTGTGAGTTCGTGCGTTTGTGTGAGTGTACCTACTTAACCATATTTTGGGGACAAATGTGTGAGTGAGTGCAATTGAGTGTGGGTTATGGTTTAGTGTGAGTGTACAAGAGTGTGTGTTTGTGAGAGAGAATGTGTGTGAGAGAGAGTGTGTGTGTGTGTTTGTAAATCTCACGGATTCTGACAGCTCAGGTTTGAATCTTTATAGATGATTTAATGCTTTCATTTAATGTTCTGTGCAGTTGAGTGCATTATAGTTAACTAAAACTGAAACTAACACTTAAACTATTTTTAAAAAATCATTGATTGAAATAAAATATAAAAAAATTATTTGTGTCCACATTTCTTATTTTAATTTGGTTTAACGGGATGTAATTAAAACTAATGTAAAATTCAATAAAAATTGTATAGACATTAAAAACTACTAAAAATGAGAAAACAACAAAATTGCTAAAACTATACATACATTTAAAATAGAAGCAGAAAATCTAACAATAAAAACTGATTCAGAATATGAATAAAAACTATGCTAGTATCTCATTGATACTGAAATAACACTGTGAGTAATGTGAGATGCATGAGGTCTCTTTCAAACCCAGCAGCTTTCTTCAATTCGTACGACCAGCTTTCACTGGAAATCACACCAGATTTCACCAGATTGCGTAGATTCCCACTGACACAGCGGTAAATGTGATCAGACCTTAAATCAGTCACTCAGTAGTTCACTTAGTTGTCGTCATGTGTAATTCTGCGAGGGACGTCCAGTTTTCGTCTCTGGAATTAATGCAGTTCTTTAACTTTTTGAATGCAGTTTTGTGTAAATGTGGCGTCCAGGTGAGTGCATTGCATTGTGGGATACAGTACAGTGTGCTCTCGTATATAGCTCACATTCAGTGCTGATGTGGTGTTCATATAGAAAATGTACTGCGTAGTGCAGAAGTAGTGAGTTTAGTGTGTTCTTATGTTATTCCAGCTCTCGTCCAATCAGAAGAAGGAGCAGCTGACCGCAGCCGCCAGCCGCGTTTGTGTGAGAATAAACAGACTGACGGCCAAACGCCACACACACACACACACACACACACACACACACACACACACAACACACACACACACACACACACACACACACACTCACGCACGCTCAATAAAGTGCACACACAAACACATATGTGGCTAATTTGCTGGAAATATGCTAAGTGTAATGTAATGGTGTAATTCTTTAAGGGCTGTTATAGACGTCTGATATGATGTGTGTGTGTGTTGTGTGTTGTGTGTGTGTGTGTGTGTTGTTGTGTGTCTGTGTCTTTTAGGCTGCAGTGGTCAGATGTCTGATGTCTGTCAGAGGAAATGATCCAGACTGGAGCAGAACCAGAACCAGTCAAACACAAGGTACTGACAATTACACACACACACACACACACACACACACACACACACCACACACACACACTCTCACACACACACACACACACACACTTTATTTAATCTAACTTAGTAACTAAGTTTTAAAACACTCGTGTAATTAACATTTAATCACATGTGTGATTAAAATGTCAGGTATGTTTCTTCAATGTGACATTAATGTAAATACAGTCAGTCCTGACTTACTGTCTTAAAGGGTCATAAACAGATGGGAAAAACCTCTACAATGTCAAAATAAAAGTCCTGCAGCCTGTAGAGAGCTGTTGCTGTCTGATATTTTCACTGATGATCAAACAGTATTAATGTTAGTGTTACTATGGCAAACTTTAATTACATTTTTTATAATTACATTTTAAAGTAATTATGTCACAGTTCCTGTCATTCATGACTCCATTGGCCTCATGGGACAGTAAAGTATCCATCAACAGAGCTAGTGGGCCATCCGGTTTCTTTTATATAGTCCTGTTGATATCTCTCTCTCTCTCTCTCACACACACACACACACACACACACACACACACACACACACACACGCCCTCGCACACTGTACAGTAATGAAGACGTTCAGACGCAGCTCTGTCTGTGTGTGTTGTGATGGAGGGACTCTGCTCACGTTCAGCTGTGCAGAAAACCTGCTACTCCAGACATTTGTTTATCCATCAGCCTTCCGCCGGGATGGAGCCCAAACAGTGACACTGAAACACACACTCACTCACACACCACTCACACTCACACACACACACACATGGGTGCTCAGGGCTCGCGGTGATCTGAACGCTCAGATGAGTTCTGTGCCGCAGCGGGACAGGAGTTTCTCAGCGCATCCGTCTGTGAACACGACATGATCTTCACGTGAGTCTGTGTGTGTGTGTACTTTGCTCTGAACTCTCTTGTGTTGTTGTTTTACTCTGAAATCTGAAAAGTGAAATTTTACGTGTGTTATGAATGTTTTTTGTGTCTTGCTGTGGAGCACCTGTTGCAGTTAATGCTGGTAGTGATGATGATGGTGGTGATGATGATGGTGTGTTGTGTGTGTGTGTGAGAACATCATGCTGGATCTCATATTTTAACATCCTTCTGTTCTGTGTTGTCTCTCCATCCCTGTCTGTCCTGTCATCTCGGGCTGGTCTCTCTGTCGTCTGTCTGTCTTGTCCTCTTTCTCCATCTTGTCTGTCATTCTGTCGTCTGTCTCTCTACCGTCTGTCGTCTGTCACCTGTCTGTCTGTCTCTCCGTCTGTCCTGGCCATCTGTCTGTCTGTCTCTCTATCTTTCTATTTGTCTGTCTGTCTGTCTGTCATTTGTCTGTCTGTCTCTCCGTCTGTCTATCTGTCATCTGTCTGTCATCTGTCTGTCTGTCGCTCCGGCTGTCTGTCCCATTTGTCTGTCTGTCCGTCCGTCCGTCTTTCTGTCTGTCTGTCTGTCCATCTCTCCATCTGTCTGTCTGTCCATCTGTCGCCCTGTGTCTGTCGCTCCTCTGGTCTCTCCTCTGTCTGTCTGTCATTGCTGTCTGTCTGTCTCTCCGTCTGTGTCATCTGTCTGTCTGTCTTTTTCCCGTCTGTCTGTCCTGTCTGTCTGTCTTTCCTCTCCATCTGTCTGTCTCTCCGTCTTCTTTTATCTCCGTCTGTCTCTCTGTCATCTGTCTGTCGTCTGTCTGTCTCTCTGTTGTCTGTCTGTCTGTCATCTCCGTCTGTCTGGTCGTTCTCTGCTTTCACATTTCATGTGCTGTTGCCGTCTGGTCTGTCTGTCATCTGTTGTCTGTACCTCTCTGTCTGTTGAGAAGACAGCGCTCTGTTTTGCCATGAGAATCGGCTATGCTGCTCTCTCTTTTGCTTTGTTGATTTCCTGTAGCTGACAGAACCGTGTGGTGCGCGTGTGTGCTTCGTGGCGTGAGTGAGTGAGTGAGTGAGTGTGTGTGCGTGCGCGTGTGTGTGCGTGAGTGTGTGCGTGCGCGTGTGAGTGAGTGTGTGCGTGCGCGTGTGTGTGTTTGTTTGTGTGTGTGAGTGAGTGTGTGTGAGGGAGTGTGTGTGAGTGGAGTGAGTGGTGTGCGCGTGTGTTGCGGTGGCGTGAGTGAGGCGCGTGTGAGTGTGTGTGCGTGGGTGTGTGTGTGTGTGTGTGTGTGTGATTGTGTGTGTGTGATTGTGTGTGTGATTGTGTGTGTGTGAGTGAGTGTGTGTGTGTGGTGAGTGTTGCGGCGCGTGTGAGTGAGTGTGAGTGAGTGTGCGCGTGTGAGTGAGTGAGTGTCTGTGTGTGAGTGAGTGTGAGTGTGAGAGAGTGTGTGTGTGTGGGTGGGTGTGTGTGTGTGAGTGCGTGTGAGTGCGAGTGCGTGTGAGTGTGAGTGAGTGTGTGCGTGCGCGTGTGAGTGAGTGTGAGTGAGCGTGTGTGTGTGTGTGTGTGTGTGGGAGTGAGTGTGAGTGAGTGAGTGTCAATCAGCAGATCAGCATATTATACTGATTTTCTGGAGGATCATGTGACCTGAAGACTGGAGTAATGATGCTGAATTCAGCTTTGATCACAGAATAAATTACATTTTAAAACATTAAAAACAGAAAACAGTAATTTCAAATTGTAATAATATTTCACAATATTTTACAATATTTTTGATCAAATAAAAGCAGCCTCGGTGAACCGAGGAGACTTCTTTCATGAAAATCTAATTATTCCAAACTTGTGTGTGTGTAGTTTTAAAAGAATCTGTGCTTGTGTGTGTGTGTTGTGTGTGTGTGTGTTCAGTGGTGTGTGTGTGTGTGTGTGTGTGTTCAGTGTGTCGTGTGTGGGTGGTTTAGTGTGTGCGCGTTGTACAAATGAGGACATAAATGTGTATATTGACAAAGGTATAACATAGGTATTACAAGGAGAAGGTTTTTCAGGACATTACCCCATGTCCCCACCTTTCAAAACGCTTATAAATCACACAGAATGGAGTGTATTGAAAATCTGAAAATGCAGAAAGTCTCCTGTAAGGGGTGGGTTTAGGTGTAGGGTTGGTGTAGGGTGATAGAATATATGGTTTGTACAGTATAAAACCATTACGCTTATGGAGAGTCCCCACTTTTCACAAAAACAAACCTGTGTGTGTGTGTGTGTGTGTGACCAAATGTCCCCACAAGGATAGTGCAACCTGAAATTTTTGACATTGTTGGGACCCCACGAGGGAAACTTTAAAAATAAATACATGATGTTTATCTGGAAAGTATAAGACTGCAAACTGAAAATATTGTTTGGTCCTTATAAAAAGTATTAGAGTCCTGCCTCTCCCCCCACAATTCACAGAAACAATTGCGCACAGCGCGTGCGTGCGTGTGTGTGTGTGAGTGTGTGTGTGTGTGTGTGTCTGTGTGTTCAGTGTGTGTGGGGGAGTGTGTGGGTGTGGGTGTGTGTGGGAGAGAGTGTGAGTGTGTGTGAGAGAGTTAGTGGTGTGTGTGTGTGTGTGTGTCTGTGTGTTCAGTGTGTGTGTGTGAGTGAGTGAGTGTGTGTCTGTGTGTTCGTGTGTGTTGTGGAGTGAGTTTTGTGTTGTGTTTGTGTGCTGTGTGTTCAGTGTTGTTGTGAGTGAGTGATTGGGTGTCTGTGTTTTTTTCTGTGTGTTTGTGTGATGAGTGTGTGTGTGTGTTTGTTGTCTGTTGTTCTGTGTGTGTGTGTGTTAGTGAGTGTGTGTGTGTGTGTGTATCAGGGCGTCTCTCCTGTGTTCACTGATTTCTTCACACTGTAAAGTGTCTCACTGTAACTTCCTCATAGTAACTGATGTTACTCAAGAGCATCTGAGGAGCACAACACTGAACACACACACACACACTTGATCTGTGCTGTTAGAGGCTTCGGTTAGTTAAAAAAGCTAGTTAAAAAGCAGTGTGTGTGTGTGTGCTGTCGGTCACTATGATCAGTTTGTGTTGTAATCGAGTGTGTTTGACCCTTGTGTTTGCAGTGCATTATGGGTGTGTTGACAGATGAGCACACCTGAGGAGAGTGTGTGAGGTCAGGGGTCAGATCTTCATCCGTCTGTCTGTAGCACACATCTGTATCCTGTCTGTCTCACAGCACCTGTCTGTCTCTCCGTCTCACACACGTCCAGAAAAACATCATTGTTTCAGTTCAGCTTATCTCTGCTCTCCCAAATATCCTGTTTCTTCGAGCTGCGCGTCCAGAACCAATAGAAAGCTCTTCCTGCTGCGGGCTGACTTCACTTCCAGCTTTAGCACAATCTCATCCGCTCTGAACTGCGCTCGGCAGAACCTCGTAACCACACACACACACACACACTCTCACGACGGCCCGTCCTGCTCCAGCATGGCCAGCACCATCAAGGTAAGAGCGGCTCCTCACACACTCGTTAGACATTTAGATTTAGAGGCCATATTGACGTATTGTGTTCCCTTCAATTTATTCTTTACTTTGTCTTGAAAAGTTTACCTTCATCAACCCTGCAGAAACCCTGTTTTATTCAGTTGCGTGAAAACTTAGATTGGTCAGATTTGAGAACGTAAAGTTAGACTGGTTAACTGCTAGTTATAACATACTCACTGTTTGTTGTGTTTGTTTTAATACAGTAACTGATTGATTCAATGTATTAGATCGTTAAAATGACTACAAAATCAGGTTTTCGTCACCACCGTCAGATACATTTTTTGATAATATTTCATTGATGTTTTATATTTGTTGAGGAGTTGTTGGTCACATGTGAAAGTGTCTTCTGTCTGCTAACACGAGAATGTGTTTTTGAAATGTTAAAAACATCCTGATGCTGTTAAAGCTGTTAGAGATAAAGTTGAAATTAGATTACACAGTCCAAGGTAAAAAGCACATTTTGATAAAAAAAAAGAGTAAAGTTGGGAGGTTGCATTAAAGCATAGCTTAGTACACATAAGAAATGTCGTTTCATTTGTCTGAGCATCTCAGGAATCAGTGATTTATGATTGTAGAGTTTAAAGTTTCAGTTGAATATTTTATCCTCTTCACTTTATTGATTTTGTGTCTGCTTCTATTCAGCCCGGGTTCATAATGTTCTATCGTTTCTCATGCGGATAAATAAAAGCGTGTGCTGAATGAAGTATCGAGACTGTTCTTCTGGTTAAAGCTGATCTGGGATGCTTCATTTCAGTTTGGTTTCTTTTGTTTCTAAACTTTATGACATACAGACATGGAGGATCTCTAAGGGATAGTTGATCCGAAAATGATCAGTGTGTCATTATTTACTGCAAAAAATGTTTTTTTTTGTCCGTACATTTAAAGTCAGTTTTGCTGAAATAACAAGTTTGGTTCTGTTGTTGGAACATCTTCATTTCCACTGAAGAAGAAAAGTCGAACGGGTTTGAAACATCACGAGGAGTGTAAAAGATGACAGACGGATCATTACTTGGTGGACTGTCTCTTTAAGATCCACCGGGTCACGCATGTAAACACGCGTGTTTGAACATGGAGTCCGTGGAGAGATGATTCGCACAGATGTGCTGTGAAGGTGAAACTCATCAGATGTTGTCTCCGTTTCTCTTCAGCTTTTATTAGAAAGTCAGATCTCAGAATCTGAGTCTAAACACCGGACAGTTCTGTGGCCAAACGCTTCCGTCGGTTCACATACGGTGAACACTGTAACTCCATCACTCTTATAATATTATACTGATTCATTCAGAACATGTATCAAGTCATTTCTCACAGAAATAATGACTGAGTTCGAACAGGTTTCCTAAACTCTCCTGCCGTCCGTCAGTCAAGCAGATAGTCCCGCCCCAACCAGCGATAGTTTTAGTATCGAGATACTATCATTTTTTATTTTCTTTTTTTGTTCTGCTTTCATATTCATTTTGGTTAATGTTTTAGTAATTTTGTTGTGTTTTTATCTGTGTGTCTAAATAATTTTGTATACAGTTTTATTTCAGTTTTAGTTAAGCATCAAGTTAAACTACAGTTTTTTTTCAACTGCTCACACATATTTTCAAAACTTTGCCTCATTTTTTTAATAAAACTTTACACACAAATTGCACACACAAAATGCAAAATGCCTCGCATCTCTTGCAAATTAGGCATACTGCATTCAAACACACAACCATCTCAAAAGCAAACGTATATCATATACACACACAGTTATTCAAAACCTAAAGCTCTTCTTTCATGAGCTCCTGTGAACATTTCTGTACAAGATTGAAAGTAACTGCAGAGAGATGTTGACAAATCTTTCAAGCAAACGTGTTTTCCTCTAAGCATCTGTGGTTGTGAACACAGTATTAGACAGTACTAAAGAGAAGAAGTTGTGTAGATGTGTGTTTATTGATTGGTTGGTGTTCAGTGAAGCACATGTGAGGAGTTAGTGATGAGTTAGTGTGGCTTTCTGATCGCTTGTGTTTGAAAAAAGAACTCAAGACACTTCCTGTTAGATTTGTGTGTGTTACAGAGAACTGTGTGTTGTGTTTTGTAAAAAGTGCATAAAGTCAAAAGGCTGAGAATTAGTGTATGTTTTGTAGATGTGGTGTGTGCTTCTGCTGTTTGAGTGTCCGCTTTCAGAACTGGGTGACGATGAACGCTTCTGTGTGTACGCAGCTGAAAAACAACTAAATTAAAATGAGAAATGCTGCCTTGATAAATAGCTGAAATAAAAAAATATATACACTGCAAAAAATGATTCTCTTACTTAGTATTTCTGTCTTGTGTTCTAGTATAAATATCTAAACATTCTTGAATAAAGATGCATTTACTGTACAAGGAAAATTACTTTAAGATATAATGTCTTGTTTTCTGTAAAGTTTTTAAGTTTTTACTTAAAAAAAGCAAAAATATCTGCTAATGGGGCAAGAAAAATAATCTTGTTTAGCCGTTGAATTAAGATTATTTTTCTTACCCCACTGACATATTTTTTCTTGTTTTAATGTAGTTTTAGTAATTTTTTAATCTTAGTAAATCTTTAAGTAATTTTGCTTGTCAAGTAAATGCATCGTGATTTAAGAATGTTTAGATATTTATACTAGAAAACAAGATAGAAATATTAAGAAAATAATTTTTTGCAGTGTATATAATATTTTTTTAATTATATTTCAAGTAAGGAACATGTTTGTTTTTTATGGTTTCAGACTAGTTTTAGTTAACTATGATAACCCAGCTGCAAACTCTGGTCATCGGTTGAGGGTTCAAACTCTTTGAACACGGTGAACAATCACACACTTCGTCTCTACAGAGGGTGGAGCGTTGTGTTTGCGTCGCTCTGAGGTTAAAGTCGTGTTGCTCCCGTTGCGTTAACGATGGGCGTCTTCCTCGCTCCATTAGAATGCAGACGGATGGGCTTTTTCCTCTTTTCCATTCCCAGCCCCTGTTATCCCGAGCTGTCAGGAATGCAGGAAATGGTGGCAGAGCACTTCCTGTCTGTGGCTGCATGTGTGAATGACCCAAACGCTCATTGAGCTTCACGTAAACCCATACAAGTCTGCTTTTATTCTTTAGAACGTCTCTTTCGTTCACTTTTCTGTGTTTATCGCTGGTGTTCTTTGGCAGAGGTGTTGCAGGCTGTCAATCACTGCAGTGCTTCCCTCTGATTGGCTGAGAGCGTGTGGTGGGCGTGTTTTATAAGTTCATGTCTAACGGAACGCAGGAGCTCTGAGAGAGTTATTAAGGAGAACGTGCTTGAAGAAGCTGATGTTGACTGTGTGTTGGAGGAGGTGCTGGAGTGTGTTTGTCTCTCAGGTGAAGGCTGCTTTGACCCGTTCGCTCACTATGGGCTTCACAGCTCCGTTATCAGCGGCCTGCAGATTCATCTGGTTTCCGACATCATTTCCTTTTCCTCCTGCTGATCCCAGAGCTGTGCTGAGGAGCGGCCGCGTGTTTCTCTGTCCTCCGAGTCTCGTGATAGTCTCCCTGTTTCTGTGTTTGAATTCAGCTGAAGTGTTTAACCCTATAAAGCTACTGTATCATGAATTTCTAAGGTCTCTAAATGATCAACATGATCAATCTCCTCGTGCCTTCTGTCTCTGATTGAGAGTTTAGAGTGTTTTATCCACTCGAAGCTCTTTTAGTGTAATTGTATAAACGTCCAGCTTCAGCTGCTGCTTCTCGTGTCAAATCTGGACTGGTTTTGATCAAGTAAAGGTCAGAATAACTTCAGTACTATCTCCATATGTAACAGCCACTGGACTGAAGCAGCTCAGCTTTACTTGATTCTCCATCAATCGTTTTTTAGAGTCTCAAATCTGATCCTCAGGATCTTTTGTGGAGCGTTTGTTTCCAGAAGCTTTACTTATACTTTTCCTCAGTGGAGGAATGATCTTCACAAGCCTCCAGAACATCTCACATCTTCTGAGGAGCCTTTATTTCTTCAGCTCTCAATCACTGCATTACATGTTTGGAGCATTTCAATCTCCTCTTATTATTACTGGAGATACAGAGCCACGACTGATATTTAGATCATTTAATGTCAGTATCTCCTGTACTGTTAGAAAGATCTCAGGGATTTCATCGCAGCAGCTTTCAGTAAAAGTTCATCTCCAAAAGACCTTTCGATGACTTTATCATGTCAGTCGTTACTGGGTTAATACTGTGGCGTATATGTCACTTTAAAGACCCATACAGTTAGTTTAAAAGTGTGTTTTTCTATCTTTTTGTGGGTCAGATGTTCAATTTGTTCACAAATATAGGGGAACGGTCAAAAATTTTGAGGATCTGCGATTGTCTCAGTGTCATCTGTGATGGTTAGTTTGCGTTTAGTTGGTTACGTGATGGTTAGTTAGGTGCTGCGGGAGGACATTAGGTAATCGAAACTTTTAGGAGTGTGATGATTGTAGCGTTGGTAGAAGACAGTTAGTACGCAGGAGCTAACCCATTTTAAGGGCCCTTATAGGCTGTAAGCAAATTTGTAACTGATACAGAACTTAATAGGTTCATGCAGAGACTGTAAAATTGGGGTAATATGATCATATTTTCTTGAACTGGTAAGGACTCTAGCCACTGTAGAACTACATTTGTTAGGTAGTCTGATGTTAATCTATTTTAGCAGTGCAGAAATTTCAAAGTCTTACTATTAACTGTGGGGAAATATTTAAATCGGGTGCGTCTGGTTACTTTGTTAGCTAGCCACTGTCTCAATAAAACCTAGGAATTGTTTGGTTAGTTTCTATGAGTTTTGTGGATATGCTGCGGCCCTGTCCGCTTTTAGAGCCTGTCTATAGCTGGACCTACTGTTTTTCCACGCAATTCTAAAAAACTTCCAAGTTAGTTTTTCCTCCATTTGCGCTCAAGACTACAAGTTTTTTTCTTGAGAGAATGGGTATTGCTGTTGTACCATGGCGCAGTACGTTTTTCTCTAACCTTTTTCAATTTGATGGGGGCAACAGCTTCTAATGTATTAGAGAAGATAGTGGTCAGTATGGTCAGTAATATCATCGCTTTGAGGTACGATATCTATACCAGTAAGATCAATTCCATGCGATATAATTAAATCTAGCGTATGATTAAAAGGATGAGTGGGCCCGGTGACATTTTGCTTGACTCCAAAAGAGTTTATTAGGTCAGTAAACGCAAGTCCTAATGCATCATTTGTATTATCAACGTGAATATTAAAATCTCTGACAATTAGCGCTTTATCAACAGTAATCAATAGGTCTGAGAGGAAATCTGCAAATTCTTTAAGGAAATCTGTATACGGCCCTGGTGGTCTATACACAGTAGCCAGAGCAATAGATACGATAGATTTATTTTGCATATATGACAGTGTAACATTGAGCATTAGTATTTTGAATGAGTTAAACCTGTATCCTGTCTTCTGAGTAACATTGAGAATATCACTATATATTGTTGCAACACCCGCCACCACGACCAGTCTGACGGGGCTCATGCTTATAATAGTAGTTTGGTGGAGTAGACTCATTTAGATCAATATAATCATTAGGTTTTAGCCAGGTTTCAGTCAAGCAGAGTACATCAAAACGATTATCTGTGATCATTTCATTTACAATAACTGCTTTGGGTGAGAGTGATCTAATGTTTAGGAGCCCAAACTTTAAAAATTGTTCATTTATTTTACATTTTTCTGGTTTAAATCACGATCAGATTTTTTTCTAGGTCCTGCATTAAATTTATATTTTGACCACACTATTCGGGGAACAGACACAGTCTATAGATTGGACAGCACAAGTACTTCTCGCATCATTTATGTAGAACACAAGTCATCAGGGCAGTTATTTGTGATTTGACTTACTAGTCATATGGAGCTTAGTGTTCTGGAGATGTTGTCCGACATGAGTTCTTGTCCAATCATTATAGTGGTGTGTGTAAACCCCGCCCCTTTCCTATAATCAGTGTTGGGTGTAACTAGCTACTAAGTAATTAGTTACTGTAATTTAATTACTTTTCCCTTGAAAAAGTAAAGCAAGGGATTGTTCTTATTTGGTCTTTCTTTAATTACAGTTCTTGATGACTTGACTTAATGCTTGTGTATAGACTGTAGTGTAACATCAACATGTTAAAATGCATGCTTTTTATGTACCCTTCTCACTTTAATACTTCGGTGAGTTATGCGATGTT
>JADLZN010006480.1:112500-195000 GCA_018155175.1 Sinocyclocheilus anophthalmus
CAGAGTATCAGAGTATCAGACTATCAGACTATCAGAGTATCAGAGTATCAGACTATCAGACTATCAGAGTATCAGACTATCAGACTATCAGACTATCAGACTATCAGACTATCAGACTATCAGACTATCAGACTGTCAGACTGTCAGAGTGTCAGACTATCAGAGTATCAGACTATCAGACTATCAGACTATCAGACTATCAGACTATCAGACTATCAGACTATCAGACTATCAGACTATCAAAGATGGAAAGAATGTATGATATCCCAGAACCGCTCACTGCCTCCGTCATGAACCACCTTCAGTTCTCATCAGCAGATATGAACAAGCAACTCAGAGACCCGTGCTGTTTAAGTGTCTTTTAAACTTTGATTAACATTTAGTAGTTTTTTGGTATTTTTTGGTCACTGTTTTTATTATTATTTTTTTAATGTATTGTAGCTTTTAATTCATTGTATTTCGTTTTAATGTCCATTTTAAAAAAAGAGCAAAATGAAAATGTGGAAATGAATTTGCTTTCCGACATTTTTTGGAAATGGTTTTTATATTTTTAATCTTTTAATTTACGATAGAATGTTTTTTTTAGTTATCATTGATATACTGTTTCTATTTTTCATTATATATTTTGATTTAGTTTTTCAATATTTTTTCCATTTTTTCATTTTGTATACTTATGTTTTGAATGTTCTATATGTTTTTTTTCTTAATTTTTTATTTAAAGTTATTTTAAATTTTTTAATTTTTTCTTTTTCAGATAACATTTGTTTAGTCATGTTGAGATACTATAATTTTTTTACATGTCTTAGTTTGTTTGTCTTTAAATGTAAGTATTTTTATATTTTATTTTTATTTATTTTTATTTTTTTTTATTTTATTTTTATCTCAGTATTTCCTTTGTGCTTTTTGTTTAAGATTGATTTTATTTGAGTAGGATATGATTGTGTATGGGTGTACGGTTTTAGTGAATGATAATCGGTTGAAGTGACTCACCTGCTGATAAGGTAATGTCAAACCAGTGCGATCTCCAGGAAATCGTGTCATATGATCATATTGCTCCTGCATTCAGCAAGCAGCTGGCCCGTCTCACGAGCCCACAGTTGTCGACACGTGAGCGACTCGGCTTAAGCCTCTGGCTGTTGATTGGAGTTGAATCCCTCACATCTGTGTGCTCGGTCGTGAGAATCACCATCGATGATTAAGAAAGATTCAGTGGTTACATCATCTGCCCGACTCTCCTCCAGTGTTCAGTTCATCAGGCTGAACATGTACCAAAGACCCGGTTTGGGTCCTAAGATGTGTTTTGAAAGCCCTCTTCTGATTCACCAGACTCTGCATTTATTTGATCAAAATACAGTAAAAAATTGTGAAATATTATAATAATTTAAAATAACTGTTTTCTATATGAATCTATGTTAAAATGTAATTTATTTCTTCTGCTGTGATGACGCTAGCTGTATTTTTTTTCAGCATCATTACTCCATCTTCAGTGTCACATGATCTTCAGAAATCAGTATAATATGCTGGTTTGCTGCTCAAGAAACATTTTTTTTATCAATGTTTAAAACAGTTGTGCTGCACAATATTTTGTGGAACCTGGATGCATTTTATTTTTCAGGATTCACAGATGAATTAAAAGTTTAAAAGATTGTGTGGTGTGTGTGTAGTTGTGGTGTGTTGTTGTTGTATTGTGTGGTGTGTTGAGTATTGTGGGTGGTTGTATTGTGTGTGTGTGTTGTGGGTTGGGTGTTGTATTGTGTGTGTGTTGTATTGTGTTGTGTGTTGTGTGTGTTGTATTGTGTGTGTGTTGTATTGGTTTGTGTGTTTGTGTTGTTTGTGTGTGTGTGTGTTTGTGTATGTAGGTGTGTTGTGTGTGTGTGTGTTTGTATTTGGTGTGTGTGTGGTGGGTGTGTGTTTGGTGTTTGTGGTGTGTGTGTGTGTATGTTTGTGTGTGTGTGTGCTGTGTGTGTGTTTGTGTGTGTGCTGTGTGTGTTTGTGTGTGTGCTGTGTGTGTGTGTGCTGTGTTTGTGTGTGAGTTTGTATTGTTTGTGTGTGTGTGTTGTGTGTGTTGTATTGTGTTGTGTGTGTTTGTGTGTGTTGTATTGTGTGTGTGTTGTATTGTTTGTGTGTGTGTTGTGTGTGTGTTTGTTTGTGTGTGTTTTTTTTGTATTGTTGTGTGTGTGGGTGTGTGTGTTGTGTTGTGTTGTGTGTGTGTTGTGTTGTGTTGTGTTGTGTTGTGTGTGTGTGTGTGTGTTGGTTTTGGTGTTGTGTGTGTGGTGTGTGTGGGTGTGTTGTGTTGTGTGTGTGTGTGTGTGTGTGTTGTGTTTTTGTTGTGGTGTGTTTGTGTGTGTGTGTAGTGTTTGTAATTGGTGTGTTGCGTGTGTTGTTGTTTGTTTGGGTGTGGTGTGTGTTGTTGTGTGTTGTATGGTTGTGTGTTGTGTGTGTGTCCTCTCCTGATGTGTGTGCTGCGGTGAAGGGGAAGGTTTCTCCAGTGATGTACAGCAGCTTTATGGAGGACAAGCACGTAGCGCCGCCCAACATGACCACCAGCGAGCGCAGAGTGATCGTCCCTGCAGGTACTCTTGTGTTTGTGTGTTTGTGTGATTGTGTTTGTCACATCGCTGATGACGACAGACAGCTGCGTGTGCTTCATGGCTCGAGTCAGAGATTCTGTGTAACTTCCTGCTGAGCTGCTGATGCTCACCAACAACATCCTGTTTTCCCGCTCATGCGGCAGCACAATAGATGCACGCGTGTGCTTACACTGATCACAGCTACTGCCAGACCATTCGCTGATTCATTAGTCAGTGCTTTTATCTGTCAACTAGTGGATTTATGAATAAAGTACAGTATGAACTGGTCAGACGTTGAACTGGAATTGGAATTAAAGCAACAGTTCACCAAAAAATGAACTTCGGATTATTCACTATCCTCCTGTGTTCCAAACCTGTGTGAATTGCTTTCAAAAGAAGATATTGCTGGAAGCCATTAACGTCCATAGTAGGGGAATATACTGTGAGAGTCAATGGGTACCATCAACTGTGTGGTTCCCAGCAGTCTCCAAACTATCTTCTTTTGTGTTCAACAGAAGAAAGCAAAGGAGAGTAAATGATGAACTATTGCTTTAAAATGACAGGAAAAGGGATTTACTCACACAACAAGGTGACACAAAAATGTGTAAATAAATAAAAACGGAATTCAACCAGTAAGAAAAAGCTGTGCTGAAATATTTTTTATATTTTTAAGATTTTAAGATGAAAATGAATGCTTTTATATATGGTATATCTTTGATTTTATTATTGAAAATGTAAATGTTTTATCTTTAGGGCGGTCAGTCCATTTTAAAAACAAATTAACTAATAATCACAATTTTTCTGAAATTAATCGCGATTATTTTCACCTAACATTAACGTTTTTAAATATACATTTATATTGCAATAATTCCACATTAAATATTCAAATTAATGTACAAACAACACAAAAACAGTATATTTTTTTATATGTTTAATCGCATCTTTTTTTTCGGGCCTGAAGGCGAGTCGGGAGTATCACTGATAACAATACTAAGATGTAGTCCCTTTGAAAAAGACATGAAAGAATTTAACTTAAACAATCTTCACAAAAACCATTATAATAAATGATATAGTACCTGTGCCCTTCAGCAGTCAGGGAAATATACAGAAAAAACAATTAAACTAAATAAAATATGCTGATCCCTTAAAGCCTGGAGTTATTGGGTTTCTCTGCTTGTTTGTTCTTGTATAAATGCAGCTGGTTATGAGGCTATTTGGCTGCTATAACTTTAAGAGCTACCGCTGCTCAACGTGACGAGGGGATATGACACGCATCGTAATGCCTCATAACCTTTTATATATTATTGCGCTTTAATATGAAATTATATACAGCCCGCGCCACTGCATTTGTGTGTGCAATTGAATCGCAGCGCTACGCGACGAAAAAAAAAAAAAAAACCGGGGGGTGCAGGACAGGACAAGAAAATTAGTTTTTACTGACAAATTGTGTTAGTTTTTCCTTACAACAAGCAACTATATCTGCCAGTGGGGTAAGAAAAATAATCTTAATTCAAAGGCTAAACAAGATTATTTTTCTTGCCCCATTAGCAGATATTTGTGCTTGTTTTAAGATAAAACTAACAAAATTTAAAAAATGTTTTTATACAAAACAAGACATAATATCTTAAGTTATTGTACTTGTACAGTAAATTAATGTTGATTCGAGAATGTTTAGATATTTATGCTAGAAAACAAGACAGAAATACTGAGTAAGAGAATCATTGTTTGCAGTGCTGCGTTCACTGCGTTAAATATTTTTTGGGAAAAAATGAATTGCATGTGTTAATACACTAATTTTGACAGCACTAATCTATATAATAATAAGTAGCAGTAGCGGCGAGTGTAAAGCGAGTGCTGTCTGCAGATCCGAGCCTGTGGTCGGCGGATCACGTGCGTCAGTGGCTGGAATGGGCCGTGAAGGAGTACGGGCTTCCCGAGGTGGACCTGTCTCTCTTCCACAGCATCGACGGGAAGGAGCTCTGCAAGATGAGCAAAGACGACGTCCAGCGCCTGACCAGCAGCTACACGGCCGAGATCCTGCTGTCTCACCTGCACTACCTCAGAGAGAGTGAGTGTGCGTCTGCATCATCGGTTCATCACGACGCTTCATAACGCTCAGTCACATGACTCACTGCACATTTAACATGCATACTGGATTCTGATTGGCTGGCAGGTATGCATTAAAACCGTTTAATGCACATGGAAGTTCAATGTCAGTTTAATCACCGTTCCATATTAATGCGCTGCTTTTATTGAGAGAGAGAGAACGGAGATCGTGCTGCGCACACAGAAACATTCAGGAGCACAAACACTTGTTGTAATTCACACACAGCTGTCATCTCTCTCTTTCTCTCTCGATTGATAATTCATTCAAATAAATGTGATCTTACTGCACTGCTTCATCTCTGATTCTGATTTGAAGCGGGCAGAATGCTAGCGCTAACGAGCTGTAACTGATCAAAATAACCATCATTTTTACACGTCCGGTCAAATATTGTGCTGGAAACATCATTAACAGCTTTAACTTGGCAATGCTTGCAAGTGACCATGGTATAAGCGGGATAATGCACAGCAACTGTGTTATAGCTGAGCGAACTGTTGATCACCGGTCCAGGTTCATGCCTTTCCCCTATAATCAATGAGAGAAAAATATTGTTTTATTTATAATTATATAAAATAGTGTATTTTACTTTCCTTGTTTAAAGATATTTGTGACCTGGACTACAAAACCAATATAAGGGTCAATTTTTTGAAATAAGAGCTTAGAAGCTTGAGATTTATAAATCTTTCCATTGATGTATGGTTTGTTAGAACAATATTTGAAAATCTGGAATCTGGGGTGCAAAAAAATCAAAATAATTGATAAAATCATCTTAAGTTGTTCAAAGGCAGTTGTAGCAATGATTACTAATCAAACATTTAGTTTGATATATTACGGTAGGATTTACTAAATACTGCAGGAAAATGATTTGGACTTCAATATCATGATTTTTGATAAAAGAGAAATGTTGTATAATGGGACCCAGACAAGTATTGTTGGCTATGCTACAAATTATCCCCCCGGACTCAACACTGCTTCTGGCCTGCGAGGGGACATTATTATAATGTAATAGTATTTTGCATTTTAAATTAAAGTAAAATTCTAGTTATAAAAATATATAATTGTGAAACTAGATGAAAAGGTTGTAGACCAAATTTAAGGTGGCTTAAAGTTTTACAACGTTTTTAAAAGTTGCAGTCTGAAGTTTTCAGTCTGAAGTAGTGTGAAATGTTAAATAGTTTTAAAGTTAAAAACTTGAATGGTTTCAGGCCATACAGTCTATCGAAAAAAGATCGGAAAAAAAATATGCTTGGGTACCTGGGGGGTGTTAGGGGTTTTTGCATATTAGCATGTGCTAGCTGATTGAGTGTTACAGCATGATTAGCTTGGTACTAGCATTTTTTTAGCATGAGTAGCAAAGTTACGAACAGTTTCTAGCACGATTAACAGGTTGCTAGCACGAATAGCCTGTGTTAACACGATTAGCAGTTTCCAAGCACATTGCTAGCAGCTTAGCTAGTATTAGCAGGTTTTTAGCAAGTGACTAGCATGTTGATAACATGACTAGCATGTTAATAACATGTTGCTTTCATGATTAGCATGTTATTAGCATGTTTCCAACATGATTAGCGTGAAAGCATGATTACGTGGCTACTAGCAGGTTTCTAGCACGACTTAGCATTGTTGTTAACATGTGCTAGCACGATTAACATGTGCTAGCCCGATTAGCATGTTGGTTAACATGCATTAGCATTTTCCAAGCACATTGCTAGCATGATATAGTTATTACATGTTTTTAGCCAGACAGCCCACCCCCATGTTGTTTGCTAACATGATGCATGTAATTAACATGTGCTTATGATTAGCATGATTAGCAAGTTAGCATAATTGGCATGTTGTTAGCATTATTAGCAAGTAAATAGCATGTTTCTAGCATGATTAGCATGTTGCTAACATGATTAGAATGTTACTAGCATGTTGCTAGCATGATTAGCTAGTTAATAGCATGTTTCTAGCATGACTATCATGTTGTTAACGTTTAACATGATATTAGCATGTTTCTAGCATGACTAACATGCTGCTAGTATGTTTGTAACGTGATTTAACATTGTAAATGAAAAAAAATCCAGCTAAAAACAAGGTAAAACCAGCTGATTCAATAAATAAACAGCTAGAGACCAGTTAAAATCAGCTAAAACCAGATGATTTAACAAAAAGCCAGCTAAAAAACAGTTAAAACCAGCTAATACCAGCTGAGCCAGTCAAAAACCAGCTAAGACCTGTCTAGTCTTAGCTGGTTTAAGCTGAAAGTAGCTTAAGGTTTAAACTTGGTTGGCCTTTTAGCAGGTCTCCCAGCTTGACCAGCTAAGACCAGCTTGACCAGCTAAGACCAGCCTGACCAGCTAAGACCAGCCTGACCAGCTAAAAAGTTGCCCAAACCACTTTAAAAAAAACGGAAGCAGCCACCCAGCGAGACAGATTAGAAATATTAGATAGAGTGGAAGCTTAAATGAGTTTGAATGGGTTAGAAAATAGACCATCGTCTTACATGTCTCATCTCCTTGCACTGGCTACCGGTTGCGGCTCGTATTAAGTTCAAGACATTGATGCTTGCATACAGAACAGGCTCAGCACCCACCTACTTCCAGTCACTATTACGATTCTACATCCCCTCCAGAAGTCTGAGACCCGTTAGTGAGCGACGTCTCGTGGTACCATAACGGAGAGGCTCAAAATCATTTTCCAGAACATTCTCGTTCACCATTCCTTGCTGGTGGAACGATCTTCCCACCCCTCTCCGGAATGCTGAATCCCTGACAATTTCAAGCGACAGCTGAAAACTCATCGCTTTTCGAAGCTACTTGACTTCTCATAAAAAAAAAAAAAAAAACAAAAAAATAAAAAAAAACTCTTTATTTATTCCTTCCCTTTCTAACTTGTACTTATTTGAACAAATGCATAAAACTTGGTATTTCAAGCACTTCCCGTGTCTGTTTGCCTCTTTAAGAAGAATCGCCTTATGTATCCCCCAATTGTAAGTCGCATTGGATAAAAGCATCTGCAAAATGACAAAATGTAAATGTAAATGTAATGTCCCTGATGAGTCTCGTCTCATCTGAACTTTCCGTCAATGCAAGTCTATGGGATTTTTATGATTTTTAATCTTCAGTTTGAAGAAAACCGTAAGTCGGATCAGTCTGAAAACATATAGAAACCCAAGTCAGACCAATCTGAAGAGCAGGGCTGAGTTTGGTGGTTCTAGCTTGAAAGCTCTAGGAGGAGGAGCGTCTCACATAAGAATAATAAGAAGAAGCTTAAATAGAATATCAGTAAGTTGGCTTGAAAAATTATATTTTGGATGAAATCTTAAGAAATGTTTTTGCATTGTGACATTATTGAAACAGAAGCACATCCAGCTTCAATTCTTATTGTATCATGTACAGTGTTTATATTATATAATTGTTGAACTGATTTAAATAAGCATGACACGGCAGTGATGAGAATGAGATTTCTGTGCATTACAGTAACTAGAGTCTGATATAAATGTGTCACAATGCAAAACATCTTCATGGTTTAAATGTCAAATATTATAATTAGGGCTGGGTTTTGACACAAATGTCACGATTCGATTCGATTCTCATTCACAAGCTTTCGATCGATTCAGTATGGATATTAGGATCTTAAGAGGTACAGGACATGCCAAATTTTTAAAATAATAAAGTTACAATTACTTAATAATACTTCTACTTCAATTCGTTTTTTTAATTTAAACATAATGGTGGCTGTCAAAAACTTGATGGATTTATTCAAACATAAATTAAACATTGAAGAACAGTAAATTATAATGAATATGTTATATGGTGCATATATTTATTTTTATTATATATTTTCTATCTGTTAATGAGTTTTTTATGTCACCGAAGCATTGTTTTTTCTGAGGTAAATGTGACGTGGCATTGTTTACAAGCCGTTATATGGAGTCTTGCGCGGGCTGCTGAACATGTTTCGAGCGGATTACCATGAGATTGTAAAGTTGTCCTCTTTCTTTTAACGTACCTTCGGATGTTTAGTCATGTTTATTTTGTGCTATAACTAGTAATAAAGCGGAGGAGATGATCAGTTCACGTCTGTTAAACTGAGGTGCTACAGCGATCCGTCACTCCACATTAAACAGCGCCAAAACGACATTTATTGTTTGAATACTGCAATACGATGGACAGAATTTGAAATCTGAGACTGTTTCATATTAAAAGTACCAACGCACAATGCTTATTGCGATATATTGGATGGGAAGTGCCCTTCAACACTCCGTCCATTAACTGAAAACAGGCTAGATATCGTTCTTGGATTTAAGAATCGATATCGTTCCGTAAAAATGAGAATCGATTAATATCGAGATACCGATATTTTTTACCCAGCCCTAATTATAATTTATTTCTTGTTGATGATTTTGGGGTGAAACATGAAGACGAGATCAGAGTTCTTAGATATGCATGAGATGAGAGAGAGACAGACGATCCTGTCTGCGGCTCAAACACTGTTTTTATCCGCCGTCACACACACAGCATGCATCCATCCTTCTGTCTGTCTGTCTTCATCGGTCTCTCTCTTTCAGTCAGCATCATGTCACAGGATGTTTGTTGAGTTGTTTGATTCTCTTTATTTTTCACGTGTCATGGATGTTTTGTTTCTCAGCTCCACTTCCTCACTTGACTTCAGATGATGTTGACAAAGCCTTGCAAAACTCCCCGCGGTTAATGCATGCTCGCAATACAGGTAAGCAGCCCTGTGGCCCCGCCCCTGACTCCGCCCCTGGCCCCGCCCACACTGCTTACACACACACACACTTGCGCTGCGCTTCCCCTGCTCTTCTGAATGAGATCAGACTGTCAGACATGGCTCTCGCTGATCTGTGTCTCAGGAGGAGCCAGCTTCATCTTCCCAAACACCTACCCTTCAGACGGCAGCAGAGCAGACGTGAGTTTCCACAGCCGGCGCTCTGGATGGACTCAGCCGGCGTCTGCAGCTAAAGGTCAGTCAGAAGCCCATGTGCTGCACACGTTACACCGCTGATGCTCACGATTAACCTGAATGTGTGTGTGTTCATTAGTTGCCATCACGAGCAAACCCCAAGAGCAGAGAGCTCAGTTAGGTGAGAACTGCACTCACAAACACTGACTTTATTTTCATATTCTGTTTCCATTTTAATTTTAGTTAGTTTTAGTGATTTTGTCATTCTTAAGTATTTTTTTGTCTATAGTTTTAATAATTTAACACGCATCTGAATTCTTTCCCAACTGTTTACAGTCACATACATAATCACTATGAATTATTTTCACAGCTTGTAAGTCGCTTTGGATAAAAACGTCTGCTAAATGAATAAATGTAATTGTAGCTTAATAACTCTTTGTAACATCATGCACATCCCACACTTTTTTTCCTCATCCATGCATGTTTATTACACTAAATAGTGGGTGAATTATGCAGCAGTATCATAAAAAATGCATAATTATTTTGATTTTGTGTTATACCTAGAACTACCCTCCAGTTCTTTGTGATCGCAGTACAATTAATCGCGATTAATCGTATCCAAAATAAAAGTTTTTGTTTACATAATATATGTGTTTGTACTTAATCGCGATTAATCGTTTGACCAGCACTACTTTATTTTAATCAGATAAAGCCTAAATCAGCTGAAGTGCATCACTAGGATGTCTCTCATGTTTGTTTGTCATCTTCTTAGATCTGTATCAGATTTTAGGGCCGACAAGCAGCAGACTGGCGAATCCAGGTGAGTCAAAGTCGTCACGTGTACATTTATTTGTTAAGTGCTTTTCACGCATTGTTTTAAAGCATCATTACAAAAACTTCTGATGTTAATATTTATAATATCTTAATACCTTCATGCATTATAGTTGCAATTATCAGATTAGAGCTGGACAATAATAGTTACATTTTGTTACAATATAAACAATCAAGCAGGTGAGATACGTTATATAGTATATATTGTTTTACGTACTGTATGTATGCAAATAAATTTGATTATATATACATATCCAAATTTATATAAACAGCTGTTTGATAAATAGGGCTGCCAAGATGTTACATTTTTTAAAATCTAGTTAATTACATGATGTGCCAATTACTTAATCACACATCAGTTTGGGCTGAGAGATTACCCCCAAAAGATAGTTTATTAATGTGTTAAATGAGAAAAGCACTGAATAGACATTACAAAGAACTAGCTTTAGAAAGAAATGTATTGATTCAACAGAAAAAACTGAATATTGAAATATAAAATGTTTTTTTTTTAATGAAAAGATACTATAAATATGAAACTAAAAGTGCCAGTAGGTGGCGGTTTTAATGAGTAAGTCATTGAATCATTCATTCAACTGATTTGTCCAAATGGCTGAAATGAAGCAATGAAGCAAGTGACTCTTTATGAACGAGTCACTGAAGCACTGAAGCACTCATTTCTTTCATTCAGTAATGAATCACTGCTGTGTGTTGATCAGAGATGCTCTGCTGTGGCTTTGATTTGCAAAATTGACCAAAAACAGACAATGTTGACAAAAAATGTCTAAAATATAACACAATATTAACTTCTTGTTTACTAAACAGTTGTATAAAATCACGTTTGCAGTCATGCACTCTTTTTTTATTGTTGACTCTGTAAAGCTGCTTTGACACAATCGGTTTTGTATGAAGCGGCAGTGAAAACTGTCTTTTTTTTATTTTATTAGTTGACAGGGACTTTGTACATTAATAAAACATTCCTGTAAATGTACCAGAATTAGCCAAAGGCTATTTTTCATCATTTGGCGTTAAAAGACTACTGTCAGGTTTTACTAAAGACGTGCAGTGAAGAATTAGAACTGAAAAGGCGCGGATGCAGTTATTTTTGCGCTTGACCTTTCTGAATATGCATTTGTAGGATTTTCCCTTTCAGATGCAAAATTTATGGAAAGAGAGTATTAAAATGAATCACGCAAACACGATTTACTAACGTTTGCGCTCATCAAATAACTGCTATTTGTGCCATTATTTAACGCCCAAAAAAAGCATGTCTTAAAGCAGGTGGTAGTTTGCTCTCGATAGATTATGGAAATGACTGCTTTAATGCACTGCAAAAAATATTTTTTGTCTTGTGTTCTAGTATAAATATCTAAACATTCTTGAATCAAGATGAATTAACTGTACAAGTGAAATTGACTTAAGATATGTCTGTTTTCTTTCAAAAAAAAAGAAAACGTTTGTAAAATAAGATCTTTTTATATATAAAAACAACAAGCCAGTCACGCCCCGATTTAAAACGTAACCATTACTTATCCATAAAACGTACTGAGTAATGTAATTATTACTTTTGGGAGTAACACAATATGTAATGCATTACTTTTAAAAGTAACTTTCCCCAACACTGTTTATACTAGAAAACAAGACAAAAATACTAAGAAAATAATTTTTTGCAGTGTGTGCGTATTGTTAGTAAATCACCCGCAGAATTTTCCCTCCCATCTGCGCTTTTATGGAACTGCGCTCTAACCCTAATTTTCCCTGTTTAGTAAATCTGGGCCTGAATGGACAGCCCTAGTGGTAATATAGTTGAGGTGTGTGTGTGTGTGTGTGTTTGTGGTTTTCAGGTTCGGGTCAGATCCAGCTGGGCAGTTCATCCGGGAGGACCTTCTCTCCAACAGCTCGCACTTCGTCCTGCATCCCGTGGACAAAAAATAAATATCACAACGGAGTTCAAGATGACGTATCCGGACGAGGTGGCCGGCGCTGGGCGAGAGGAAGAGCAAGCCCAACATGAACTACGACAAGATGAGCCGAGCCATGCGCTACTACTACGACAAGAACATCATGACCAAAGTGCACGGCAAGCGCTACGCCTACAAGTTCGACTTCCACGGCATCGCGCAGGCCCTGCAGCCGCATCCACCCGACTCCTCCATCTACAAGTACCCCGCCGAGCTGTCCTACATGAGCTCGTACCCACACCCGCAGAAGATGAGCTTCGTGTCTCCACACACTCAGGCCATGAACGCCGCCTCGTCCGGCTTCTTCGGCGGCCCGGGTCCGTACTGGAACGCTCCGGCGGCGGCGGGAATCTACAGCGCACCGCGACACCCCGCCGCGCACATGCCCTCGCATCTGGGCTCCTACTACTAGACATCTCAAACATCTCAAGAACACACCAGACTGGAGAGAGCAAACCGTGCGCCGCCGCCGGAGAAAACATCTGCGATCCGCTCGCAGATCCAGGAGTTTAGCGGGAATGTGAAAGTGTAAACGGGGTTGTTAATGAGCCGCTGCATGAGCAAGTACTTATTGGTCTGTTTGTGACCCTGGAGCACAATATGGGGGATATTTGTAGCAATAACCAACAATACATTGTATGGGTCACAATTATACATTTCTTTATTATGCAAAAAATCATTAGGATATTAAGTAAAGATCATGTTCCATGAAGATATTTTGTACATTTCCTACCGTAAATATATCAAAACTGAATGTTTGATTAGTAATATGCATTGCTAAGAACTTCATTTGAACAACTTTAAAGATGATTTTCTCAATATTTAGATTTTTTTGCACCCTCAGATTCCAGATTTACAAATATTGTGCTATCCTAACAAACCATACATCAATGGAAAGCTTATTTATTCATAGATGATGTATTTCAAGAAATTGACCCTTATGACTGGTTTTGTGCTCCAGGGTCACATATGTTCATGTGTGCCTTATTATACAAACATATCAGAGAGAGTCTGAGAGAAAGAGAGAGAAGGTGAGAGGAAGAGGAAGACGGGACTGAGGTATGAGAGATGATGAAGAATTCTGGCCGTTCACATGAAGGACGATAACGTAGGGCTGCACGATAATGGTTCAACGGTTTATCACGATTATTGTGCTCAAAAAATATAATCACTTAATTTCATCAGATTTATTGCAGTTTCATATAAGCACAGATCAACTTGCATGGTTTGCTTGCAGATTTAATCAAGTCAAGTCACCTTTATTTATATAGCACTTTTAACAATACAGATCGTGTCAAAACAGCTTTACAGTATTAAATAGGAAAATAGTGTGTCAATAATGCAAATGCTGAACTCCAACTTGTGTGCTTTCCAGCCCTCACCGCCTTTTCTGTCATTTGGAGAGCGCACGTGCGCATGGTTGCCAGGTTGGGAATAAATTAAATTAACCACTACTTAACAGTTTTACAGTTTTAGTTCTGATTAGCAATTAGGTTTTTTTCCCCGAAGACCTGGCAAACTTGTAAACCACTGGGAAGAAAATGTATCGATTTCAGAGAAAACGTTTGGTTGGATTTAAACACTTTAAACACTTGACATCTGGCAACCGCAACCATGAATGCTTGTTAAGGCTTGTGTCCAATGCAAGATAATGGCAATGTCAAATAAAAATGAATCGTTTACCAAATAAATAACCAGCAGGCGAATATTGCAGACAATTATGCTTAAAATTGAGAGAAGCTGAAATGGTGATCATGATTAAAATACGATTCATCGTGCAGCCCTACAATAATGATAAAGATATCGTTTTAAAAAATAACAATGCCACAACTAAAACAATAACGACACAAATGCACAATATTGTTGGAATCACTTTCAGAGTGATTTTTTCCCCCAGGTGATGAACGATAAACACATTGACAGCCAATCAGAATCCACTCAACCTTAAAGAGCTCCAGCATTTAAAGTGACAGACGATAAAACTGCAGTGTTTATAATAAACAGAAGATTATTGTGCATCAGTGAGAACGCTAATATAGTTATTGTTCTTGATGTGAACAGGCCTCTTGCCATATTTATCAGTATTATGTCGTTCGTATGGCATCAGAGATTGATATTTGCCTTAAAAACGACACATCTTTGTAGAAAACTGGAATCTTTCAGATGTTTTAATGACCTCAAACCTTTACAGACGAGGTGCATTTATATGAACCAGTGCCTTACAGAGAGAAACAGATTTACCAAAGATACCAGTATTTGTATTATTATTAATTATTATGACTATGATCCGAGTCGCAAACGCTGTGCGTTTGTTAGATTGAAGTATACAATTCAGTGTATTAATTCTTTTTATATAATTGATATATAACTTATGCATTTAAACACTACGAGTTGATCTCAGCCAGCCGGACAGACATGTAATCAGAGACGTAGAGATACGTACAGTGAACACGTGTGTGTGTGTGTTAGACTGACGCTGGCTCAAACCGACTGAACCCAGATCACATCAGTTCAGTCACAAGCCCTGATGCTCTGAGATTGTTGACAAAGGGAAGAAAACATATATTTGGATAAATTTTATGGTTTTCTACTGAATCATTTTAATAAACTATTTTCAACAACCGTTTTCTAATTGTTTTGAGTAAAGAAACGCCCTCATTGTCTGATGGAGCTTTATAAACAGACTAGAGACTGTTGCCACAACACACACACACACTCTCTCTCACACACACACACAAACACACTCACACACACACACTCACACACATTCACACACACACTCAAACACACACACTCTCTCTCACACACACACACACACTCTCTCTCTCACACACACACTCTCACACTCACACACACACACACACACAAACACACACACTCTCACACACACTCACTCTCACTCACTCCTCACTCACACACACACACACACAGACACACACACACACACACACAGGTTTGTTTTTGTGAAAAGTGGGGACTCTCCATAGGTGTAATGGTTTTTATTCTGTACAAACTGTATTTTCTATCGCCATACACCAACCTTACACCTAAACCTACCCCTCACAGGATACTTTCTGCTATTTCAGATTTTCAATACACTCCATTCTGTGTGATTTATAAGCGTTTGAAAAGTAGGGACATGGGGTAATGTCCTGAAAAGTCACCTTCTCCTTGTAATACCTGTCATACCTTTGTCATTATACACATTTATGTCCTCATTTGTCACAAAAACACGTGTGCACACACACACACACACACACACACACACACACACACACACACACACACACTCACACACACCGCACACACAATACTCACACACACACACACCACACACAGGCCCACCACACTCAACGCACACTTCACACATCATACACACACACGTTACTTAGCTATGTAATGGGAGTCAAAGGTGCGCAACCTCCAAAACAAACACCTCTCTACACTCCACGTTAATCACAACTACATCTGGTGTGTTAGCAGACAGGCATTACTACTACAATATTGAAACATAGATGGTTTTACACAGGAATGTTTGTATATTCTTACTAAAGGTGGTAAATGGTTTGATATGTCTCACTATCAGGTGCACTATTCTGTCGTGGCGTGCTGTGTACATCCCCTTGTAAGCACGGCAGCCGTTCAGGATATGTGGCAGTGTTTCAGTGATCTGTTCTGTAGTGTGATGCAGACAGTGAGGAACCTGAGCTGGAGGAAACCAGATAGAGAGGTTGAGTCTAGTAGGAAGAACTTGTAATCTGGCCTTTACTGTGAAAATGGCAATGTCCTCACTGAGTGCAGTATTCTTGAGAAATGAGTGAGAAACAGAGTGATCAGCAGAGGGAAGACATGCAAGTTTTCCCTGAAGGTTCAGTCCAGTCCAGTGTTGTTTTTGATGATACTGATGTAGATCCATGAGAGTTCGCCGGGCACCTGCGGATGTTAGCGGGTGGCTATATCCACCGAATGTGGCTGTTGCTCTGACGTAAGTCTGGGGGTCAGTGATCATATCCTCGGAGACCCTCACACTCTCAGAGTCAGACCGGGCCCACTCCAGTGATACTCCAGTTCTTACACAGAGATCATTCAGGTCCGGCCAGTCTGACCAGACACCAAAACCAGCAGAGTGAGTGTCCAGTTTCCCGCTGAAAGGATGGATTTTACCAAAACTGAATTCAAGATTCCTATCCTGTAATAAATTTGTGATCGTAAGATCCACGTAAGGCCAACGTGAGACTTAAAAGAGACATTAGGTTCCCAGTGATAATTGAAAGTATTGAGTCCGGAGTAATCAACTACTAAAATCAATATTTGTGATCATTAAATTTAGGCAATATTTCTAATTAAAACTGATCATGTGAAATTGGAGTCAGATTGAACACGGAGCTAGACTAAAATTTTAACTAAATCCTGATAAATTCAGAAGCGCAAGTAAAAGACCGAATATGCACTAAACCTTCGACCAGGCCGCTGGATTCCGCTTTTTGGGCTGGCGGGTGGATTCTTACACTGCTGGGTTTTCTTTTGAAGCCAAGGAAGTGGGGCTCTGACTCCCTGGCTAACGGCAGCTTGCGTCTCCTGAGGTCCAGGAACAGGGAGGATCGAGCCAGCTCCCTAACATCTTTGTCATCATTATTCAGCTGTTCAGAAGATGGGAAAAAAAAAAAAAAAAATCCGCGATGCTGGTATAAACCCATATCATGTTGACCCCCCAGTCCTCCTTCCCATTGGGATGACAAACACACACACACACACACACACCACACACTTAAACACACACACACACACTCGCACACTCGCTCTCTGACACACACACACACACACTCACTCTCTCTGAGACACACACACACACACTCTCTCTCTGAGACACACACACACACACACTCTCCACTCACCTCTGACACACCACACCCAAACAAACACTCAAACACACACACCCTCTCTCTCTCATGAGACCCCACACACACACACACTCACTCCACACACACAACACACACACCACACACACACACACACACATAAAAACAGGTACACACACACACACACACACACATCACACACACACACACACAACACACCACACACACACACACACACTCACTCTCACCCCCCCAACAACCCACACACACACACACACACTCTCCCACACACACCCACACGCACACACACCCCACACATTCACACACACACTCTCTCTCACACACCCACACACCCACACACCCCGACACAACACTCTCTACACACACACACACACACCCAACTGTTGTCATCTGAGCGTCTCTGTGCCACAACAGTCTTGAACTCTCAATCATTTTAAGACAATGTATCTGGTATTTCTGGAGAAATATGAATGAAATACTTTTCCTAAAACTATTCCAAAATGTATGAAACGGATTGAAATATACAGAAAAAAACAATCTGGAAACAGAAAATATGAACTGTGAATTGATTGGATGGTGAAAGTGCACAATAAATAAGAGCAATGGATGGTTGAGTAAGTCTCTATATTCAAATTATGAAGACAAATGCTGATTTCTTTAAATAATGTTACTGATTATTAATCATTCCCAATAAGACCAGAACATGACATAACTCTATAGAGTCATTTTGATTTGAAGTGTACACTACTGTTCAGAAGTCTCTTCTGCTAGGCATTTATTTGATCAAAAATACAGTAAAAAGAGTAAAATATTACTATCATTTAAAATAGCTGTTTTCTATGTGAATATACAGTAAAATGTAAGTTCTTCCTGCTGTGATCAAAGCTGAATTTTTGAGTCAACCGTGATACGCTATACCTTAAAAAATAAAAGAAAGGAATTACTACTTTTATTGAGCAAGGATGCATTACATCGATCAAAAGTGACAGTAAAGATATTTATAATGTGACAAAAGATTTCGATTTCACATAAATGCTGTTCTTTTGAACTTTCTGTTCATCTGTGATTCCTGAAAAATTAAATATATCACAGTTTCCACAAAATATTGTGCAGCACGACTGTTTTCAACATTAAATCATCAGCATTTTCTCGAGCCAGATCAGCATATTAGAAGGATTTTCTGAAGGATCATGTGACACTTTATACTGGAGTAATGATGCTGAAAATACAGCTGTGCATCACAGAAATACATTACTTTAAAATAGCGTTACTGGTGAATGATTCCCAATAAGACCAGGATCAAGAATGAAGTAAATCGAATGGTTTTGATCTGCAGTGTTTTGACTGTTGAATGCTGTATTCCAGCGCTCCACATTTCCAGATCTGGCTCGCGGTCAGGATGCTCTTCCAGAATGATTTAGGCTGGTTTTCCAGCACATTCTTCACTCACGTCTGTACTCCTCCTCCAGCTGGAGCTTCTCGGTGTTGCTGTGGATCATCGGCGGCTCACTTTAGGCCTGCAGCTTGTCGAAGCAGCTAAAGTCTGACAGCACAGGTCTGAACTCGCAGCTCCACAGGATCTCCTGCGGCAGGTAAGACGTGCGGCTCTGGCAGCTGGCAGCCGGCAGCCGTTGAGCGTCACCAGCAGCTCCAGGGCTTGTTTGGGCAGGTTCTTGGCCGTGAGGCTCCTCAGCATGCTTCGCTCGTCCAGCATGTGATAGAAGGTGAGCGACAACAGCAGGAACGGACACTCAACTGTTGGTGATCGGGTGAGTCAGCCAGTCAGTTTGTCGCTGATTTAAGAAGCCTTGCCGAGCTGTGCAAATTCAGAGCTCTCCGTGACGAATTAATTAGAAACCAACTTATTGAAAAAACAAACAGTGCACGGGTCAGAGAGAGACTGCTTATTGGAAGATAATAAACTTACTTTGGATAAGGCTCTCACTCTGGCACTCCAAATTAAAGAAGCTACACAGTGTGCAGCTAAAATAGCGGAGTCTAATGCAGCTAAAACTGATGTCACCTCTGTACCTGCAAATACATTCATGGATGAGGAGCTCCAGCCTGCAGGTGCAATCATCCAGCAAACACAGCCACTGTCAAGTCAACAAAGACGGAGGTGTGGCAACTGTGGCTCCATTCGTCATGCCAACAGGTCCCCAGACTGCCCAGCTATTGGCCAAAAGTGTAGACATTGTGGTAAGCTCAACCACTTTGCAAGGTGGTGCAGATCAAAGTCCATTTCGCAGCCTCCACCAGCCGTAATCCATACAGTTGGTCCTCCTCACTCAGTCACTTTCTCTACATGTGGTGTGCAGCTGAAAGACAGTTGCATTCTGCTGCTTCTTGAAACAGGAGCTAAAGTGTCATTGCTTAATATGGCCACCTACAAGAAATTTTTCTCTGATGTTGAGTTACAACCATCACCTATGAATCTCTGTGGTTATGGCCAAGCCAGCATTGCAGTGACTGGAGTAGTTAAACTGCCAGTACAATATGGGCAAAAACGTCTACCAGAGTTCCCGTTCTACATAACTCAGCATGGCACTAATATCCTGGGTCTTGACCTGTTCCTTAGCCTTGAGTTTTCTCTGCATGACAACAGTGGTGCAACCATCCTTCAGGTGGACTCTCCATGGCAGACACAGTTTACCACTCTATTCAGTGGTTTGGGCTGCCTCTCTGTTTTTGCACACAAACCCCTGCTTACCCCAGATGTACCGCCCGTAATCCAGCCACTGTGACGAGTGCCTCTCGCCATGCGTGACAAGGTCACCACTGAACTACAGGGCATGCTAGCTGCAGACCTCATTGAGCCCATTGATGCTTCTCCTTGGGTCTCAAATCTTGTGATTGTGCAAAAAATGTTGACCTTCGGGAGCCTTCGGGAGTCTCTGCGTTGACCTTCGGGAGCCGACAATTGAGGAACTCACAACACTCTTCTATGGCTCCTCAGTGTTCACAAACCGCTGGATCTTAAGCAAGGTTACATGCAGATACCCCTGCACGAGGACAGCAGAAACCTGACTGCATTCGCGACTCACATGGGGTTGTTCCGTTTCAAGAGGATCCCTTTTGGCCTAAGTTCAGCACCTAGCTGCTTTCAGAAAATCATGGCTACTGTCCTACCAGGACTCCTGGGTACGACTGTGTACTGAGATTATATTGTAGTACATGGAAAGGATGTGGCCACTCATGATGAATGCCTCGGACGGGTGTTCACAGCTCTGTCTAGACACAATCTGACATTGAACACAGAAAAATAAGTGTTTGCTGTCCCAGCAATAGACATTGTGGGTCTTCGGGTGTCCAGCTCAGGTATCGCACCATTGCAGTCCAACGTAGAGGCCATTCTTCACCTTCCCGTGCCAGCCTCAGTTAGACAGCTTGCATCCTTCCTCGGCATGACTGCTTACTATCTCAGGTTCTTACCTCAGTATTCGGAAATCACTGCCCCTCTACTCAAGCATAACACCCCCTGGGTATGGACAGCAGATTGTGAGAGAGAGTCAGTGGGAGAGAGAGAGGCGTTGGCGTGCATTTGGGCATGTGAGCGCTGGCACATGTATTTATATGGACGATCCTTTACTCTCAGAACAGACCACCAGGCTCTCACTACCCTCATGTCCTCTACTGGAACGGGTCACAAGCCCCTCAGGCTCCACCGATGGGCTGAATGGTTGAATCAGTACAACTACCAGCTGCTGTTCACTCCCGGGAAAAGACAACATGGTTGCAGATTCCTGTCCCTTCGCCTGCGTAGCCGACTAGCACAGCCACGCATGCCGGAACCCCCCCCCCCCCCCGCCCCCCCCCCCCCCCCCCCCCCTCAGATATGAGAATATCTGTGCAGTTAGTTTATGACCCTTACAGCAGCAGTGTCTCTGAAGACTTTAAGCAAGAGTCTGCAGCAGACCCACTCTTCGTACCCCTCAGCACCTACATTCGGAATGGCTGACCAGCTCGGGTGAGCGCTGACATGACACCTTTCTCCCGAGTCAGGGCAGAACTGACATGTTGCGGTGAGTTATGCATTGCATGGGGACACCGAGCATTCATTCCTCTGTCCCTTAGGGGGCGGGTGCTGTCAATGGCACACAAGGGTCATGTGGGGGTAGTTAGACTGAAGCAGAGGTGCCGAGACTTGGTTTGGTGGCCAGGGATTGACAGAGAGCTAGAAGCTCTTGTATGTGACTGTGCACCTTGTCTGCTTAGTGGTAAAGCAGGTGCTCCAGCACTGCCACCCTTGCAACCTGTTGACTGGCCCACCAAGCCATGGGAGCATCTACAGATGGACATTTGTGGGAGCTCGCCTCTGTTCCTCACCATCAGCGGTTTCTAGTTGTGGTGTATGACCTCCACTCAAAGTGGCATGAGGTTGTGCCTATGGGCTCAGTAACAGCCTCCGCAATGGTTGATTTCCCGGAGCAGCTCTTTTCCCAATGGGGAATCCCGCGAGCCATTACCACAGACAATGGGCCGCAGTTCATTTCCAGTGAGTTTTCATCGTACCTGGCTGCCAGGTGCATAGCCCATACATGTATAATAGTGTTTATCGTCTGTTTGATTACATCTTTAATTGATTTTTCCGTACATTTCTGCCATGTGTACATTAACTGACAGTCACCACTGATAAGCTACCACTAAATATTGTAGAAACCTAATTTGCTGTAAAGTTGCTTTGCAACGATTTGTATCATGAAAAGCGCTATACAAATAAACTTGAATTGAATTGAATTTAATTGAATATACGTACCACCTTCTACCATCCTCAAGCTAATGGCGGCGTGGAAAGATTTAATCAAAGTCTGTAAAATGGCTTACGTGCACACCTTGCCCAAGGTTTCCCATTTAAGGCTGCTCTCTCCCAGACCCTCTTGCATTATGGCGCTAACCAACATGCCACCACCGGGGTGTCCCCTGCCAGTCTCGTGCTTGGCTACTAGAATTACCATTGAGCAGGCTGCGCCCACCTCGTCAGCTCCCAGTGAACATTTCGACTCGGGCACGAGTTCATCAACGTCAGTGCAGCATGAGAGCCAGATATGACAGCAAGCATCATGTTCGGCCCATAAAGATAAGAGTACAGGATTGGGTAAGAGCCCATAGGCTACATCGCAGCAATAAACTGAGCTCTTTCCTGTCTGCTTGGGCCAGTCACCTTTGAGCTAACTAATGCATCCCGCTGGCATGCCAGTTGTCTTCGAAGAGTGCCCATGCCTTCTGTTATGGAGGAAAACCTGAACCGGCCTATGGACCCCATTCTGCCGCCACTGAATCTGGATCATGACGTAGTCACCGGATAGGAAGTGAGAACGAACGCTGTCAGAGCCCACAATTTGCAGATGCCCCTACAACTCGCCCTGTGAGGACGAGGGCACGTCCTGCACACTCTTTCAGGACTTTGAAGCTAAGTTTCATACTTAAACTTGGTGGGAAGGGGAAAAATGTTGTGGTCGTTAACCAGTTCTTCATTGTTATTATCTGTTGTAGCAATACTGTCGTGAAGTCATGCTGATGCGCATGCTTCACAGTTGTACCGTGTTCCGTGGTTGTTGCCGCTGAAGTTCATTAAGTAAAGTAGCATTCTGCCGAAGCGCTGTTTGTATGTTTTTTTGTTGAATGTAACAGTGACAAGAACCAACCAATCAGCTTCACCCTTTCCTTTACAACACTAGGTGCGTTCGACTTGAAGAATGTCTACAGACCGCAGTCAACGAGAGTAGCCGCTTGCAGTCGGGGGCGGAGTTGAAAACAGAGGCCCTATCCCAAATGGCACCCTAAACTGATTGATTGGTTAATCAAAATGTTGTTCCAGGGTCAACAAAGATGTTAATCCAGGAACATGTCGACTTGTAAAATCAGTTCTGTGTGTGTGTGTGTGTGAGTGTGTGTGTGTGTGTGTCTGAGTGTGTGTCTGAGTGTGTGTGTGTGTTTGTGTGTGTGTTTGTTTGTGTGAGTGTGAGTGTGTGTGAGTGTTGTGTGTGTGTGTGTGTGTCTGATGTGTGTCTGTGTGTGTGTTTCTGAGTTGTGTGTGTGTTGTGTGTGTGTTGTGTGTGTGTGGTGTGTGTGGTGTGTGTGCGTGTTTATGTGGGGTCTGAGGACACAAATTAGTATAATCACATGGTATGGACATAGGTATTTACAACGAGAAGGTGTTTTATGAGGACATTTTCAGTGTCCCCGTAAATAAAAACGCTTATAAATCACACAGAATGGTGTGTATTGAAAATCTGAAATAGCAGAATGTTTTCTGTAAGGGGTAGGTTTAGGTTTAGGGTTGGTGTAGGGCAATAGAAAATTTTTTTTTGTACAGTATAAAAACCATTACGCTTATGTTGAGTCCCCATAAACCATAAAAACAAACCTGTGTGTGTGTGTTTACTGTGTGTCACCAGTAGATGGCAGAAGAGCATTAATGAAGTTGGTCAATTCATGTGAAGCAGCTCTATTCTGTCACCTTTTCACATTCATCTTCTGCACTGGAAATACACGATCAGCATTCACTCATCCGCTGCTCATGGCCCTTCAGTTCTAGAAACGTTTTTTTTTTCTTCTTCTTCTTTTTCAAGCCAGTCACTGGAGCTGTGAATGAGAAAATACAACATTTCACCCTTAACAATATTAGGACTCTCCAAAACTCTCCAGTCATGGGGAACACATCTGGTATCATAGAAAGCATATTCGTGGGTTTATGTATTATGTAGATCTAACCCTACTTTACTGTGTTGGGAAGTCTGTAGAGGTGTTTTTATATAATGAATAGTCTTTAGTTTACATCACAGCTGTGATTTGCTAGTGTGGTTTCAAGAGAGGGATGTTCTTAATCTGAAGCATTTGATTGGGTGATTATTTGGCTCCGCCTCTCAGTACATCATGGGTCATCAGTATTTTTTGGCTGATGTCTGAAGAAAATCCATATGCTGTTAAGTTATTTGGACTTTAGCAAAGTGCAGTAGCACATATCCAGAGATGGTGTTAAAAAAAAAAAAAAAAAAAAAAACCGTTTTTAGCGGAATGTCTGGGTAACAGTCTGATCTGCTCCTGAGTTTGCAGTGACACATTAACACTTAGTTAGTGAGTTACTCTCAGTAATGTGCACTTAAGCGGCGTTTAACCTCCGGTTACTCCAGCGGGAATCTTCCTTTAATTAATGTGTTGTGTTGCTGTGGACGAAAGGCCTCAGAGACCCTGATACAGGCAAACGTGACCCCGGGCCCCTGGAGAACATCAATTAATGCTGTAATTATCCAGAGGCCACAGACGGGCCAGACTACAAGCGGCCGTCACAGACAGAAACAAAGCATTTCCGTTCCTGTGTCTGTGCACTTTGGAAAATGTTTGCTTCACTGTGTTTTAAAGCGGTGATACACTACCGCCGAAAAATGTGTCATAGAATAGCTTTAAGAAATTAATACTTTTATTCATTGTGGATGCATTAAATGGAGAGTAAAGACATTTATAATGTTACAAAAGATTTCTATTTCCAATAAATGCTGTTCTTCTGAACTTTCTGTTCATCTGTGAATCCTGAAAAATTAAATGCATCAAGTTTCCACAAAAATATTGTGCAGCACAATTGTATTCAGCATTGATAATAATCAGAAATGTTTCTTGAGCAGCAAAGCAGCATATTATACTGATTTCTGAAGATCATGTGACACTGAAGACTGGAGGAATGATGCTGAAAATACAGATTTTCTTGCCTTGATAAGTGGTTTACTCATGCTGAATTTTAGCATTGTTTATTGAGCTTGAAAATCAGATTTGGCTAGTTAATGATCTCAGTCTGCTGTAAAAGGACGAGCTGTTGAAGCTCAGTGATTCTTGATGTGTCATCTTTCCCATATCATCCTCATCATCATCATCATTATTATTAGGTTTTATCTGTTGACTGCTTTAAGTGACAGTACTGTGTCTGTGTCTCCTCGTGGTGTGTGTGGTTGTGTGTGTGTGTGTGTGTGTGTTTTTGTGTTTGTGTTTGTGTTTGTGTGTGTGTCTGTGTCTGTGTCTGTTTCTGTGTCTGTGTCTGTGTGGTGTATCTGTGGTCTGTGTGTGTGTGTGTGTCTTTGTTCTGTCTGCTGTCGTTTGGATCTGGTGTCGGTCTGGGTCTGCTGTGTCTGTGTCTTTGTCTGTGCTGTGTCCTTGTGTTGCTGTGTGGTATCTGTTGTCTGTGGTGTGTGTGTGTGTCGTGTCCTGTTCTGTCCTGTGTGTTATCTGTGTCATGTCGGGGTCGTGTCTGTGTCTGTGTCTGTCGGTCTGGCTGTGTCTTGTCTGTGTCTGTCTGTCTGGTTCTGGTCTGTGGTTGTATTGTGTCTGTCGTCTGTCGTCTGTCTGTCTGTCTGTCTGTGTCTGGGTCGTGTCTGTTCCGTGTCTGTCTGTCTGTCTGTGTCTGTGTGTGTGCTGTGTCTGTGTCTGTCTGTCTTTCTGTCTGTCTGTCTGTGTATCTATATATCTATCTCTGTGTGTGTGTGTGTGTGTCTGTGTCTGTGTTGTGTGTGTGTGTGTTCTGTGTCTGTGTGTGTGTGTGTGTACGTGTGTGATAGAGTGTGTGAGTGTGTGTGTGTGTCTGTCTGTCTGTGTGTCTGTGTGTGTGTTTGTGTGTGTGTTTGTCTGTGTCTGTGTCTGTCTGTCTGGGTCTGTGTCTGTGTGTGTATCTGTGTCTGTGTCTGTCTGTCTGTCTGTCTGTCTGTCTGTGTCTGGGTCTGTGTCTGTGTCTGTGTCTGTCTGTCTGGGTCTGTGTCTGTGTGTGTATCTGTGTCTGTGTCTGTCTGTCTGTCTGTCTGTCCTGGCTGTGTCTGTGTCTGTGTCCTGGTCTGTGTGTGCTGGTATTCACTATGTCATGAGGACCAAATGGCCCCACAAGGATAGTAAAAGCAGTACTTTCTTTACCTCTGGGGCATATTTTGGTCCTCATGAGGAAACAAGCTTATAAATCATACAGAATGAAATGTTTTGAGAATCTAGATTTCTGTGAGGGGTAGGTTTAGGGGTAGGGTTGGTGTAGAGCGATAGAAAATACAGTTTGTACAGTATAAAAACCATTACGCCTATGGAGAGTCCCTACAAGGATAGTGAACCAGACATGTCTGTACAGGTAGTTATTTAATTGGTGGGTAGTCGTGTGATAACATAGTTTATTTTGGCATAATGACAGTCTTCTGCATTTGTATTTGCTGTTTTAACAGCAAACTGGAAAGAAAACTCAAAAACTTTCAGAGATTTCAGAGGTTTTCAGCTGAAGCCTTCAGTATTCAGTGTTGTAAATGACTCTCGGTCTGCTTGAGAAGATTTTATAGCTTGCAGAAATGCAGATTTTCATGACAGATCAATCAAAATGACAGTAAATAATGAAGGTGCGGAAGCCAAAGATTCATAATGCTCCCAGCCTGAGATCATCAGTTCTGAAAACAAACTGATTTTTCAGTGAAGTTGTTGGACATGATGACAGCAATTCCACCCGAATGAAGTTAATTAGTGCTGAATATGCAGTGAGGTCTGGAGGGTCATGTATACATCAGTGTGATAATCACACCCAACACGTACCGCTGCTTTAACACTGAGTGTGAGTGTGTGTGTGCTGCCTTTGATCTGCTCTGATACACTCAAACACGCTTCCCACAGCGTGTCACAGCAAGGTCATGTGCGTCTGCCACTCACTACCTTTCTTTCCTCTTGTGTGTGTTTGTGGTGAGAGAGGGAGAGCGAGAGCGTGTGTGTGTGTGTGTGTTTGTTTGTGTGTGAGTGGTGTGTAGAGAGTGTGTGTTGTGTGAGAGGAGAATTGTGTGGGGTGAAGAGAAGTGTGTGTGTGGTTGTGATAGATTTGTGTGTGTGAGAGAGAGAGAGAGAGAGTGGTGTGTGTGTGTGTGTGTGAGAGAGAGAGTGTGTGTGTGTGAGTGTGTCAGTGTGTGTGTGAGAGAGTGTGTGTGTGTGTGGAGTGTGTGTGTGTGTGGTGTGTGTGTGGTGGTGGTGTGTGTGTGTGTGTGAGTGTGTTTGAGTGAGAGAGGGTGTGTGTGTGTGTGTGTGTGTGTGAGTGTGTGTTGTGAAGAGAGTGTGTGTGTGTGAAGAGAGAGATGTGTGTGGAGAGAGAAGGGTGTGTGGGTTGTGGGTGGGAGTGTGTGGTGTTGGTGTGTGGGTGTTGACTGTGTGTGTATGGATTGTGGTGTGTGTGTGTGTGTGTATGGGTGGTGTGTGTGTGTGAGAGAGAGTGTGGTGTGTGAGAGAGAGAGAGAGAGAGAGGTGTGTGTGTTGCGAGAGAATGTGTGTGTGTGTGTGAGTGAGTGAGTGAGTGTGTGTGTGTGTGTGTGTGTGTGTGTGTGTGTGGTGTGTGTGTGTGTGTGTGTGTGTGTGGTGTGTGTGTCTGTGTTTGTGTGTTGTGTGTGTGTTTGTGTGTGGGTGTGGGTGTGTGCGTGTTTGTGTGTATTCGCGCTGTTCTGTTAGCGGTAAGAGCCTCCGCTCTGGGGCCCGCGAGCAGCTTGCCTGTCACTGCGTTGATCTGCAGTCATTATGCGCTCGGACCGAAGGGACTTCAATCTGGAGTCTGTCCCCACAGAGGAACCTGCGCAGCTGCTGCTTCTGCTCCAGGGTGCTTCTGACTTCCTGTGGGAACCCAAACGTCCTCATATAAAACATGCTGCTCGGAACGGCCAATTATTTAATCATCGTTCTGTGTCAGCTGATCGTTACTGACCACCCTGTGTAAGTGCATGTTATTTCTCAGTTGATCTGTGGTGCATGAAACCGAACACAAGACGATCCAAACAAACAGACAAACAAAAAAACTGAGACCAATTTAAAGGCATATTGAGCAGCATGTCAAGGACAATAACACTTTTATAAACACATATTAATGTATAAATAAATGTATAAACTCAAATAAAAACCGAGTTTCTAGGAATATTTAATACAGGCGAGAAAATTTAAACCGAGTTGTATTTTACCGGAACTAGTATATACTATATATATATGATACGCACTTTGAAACAGCGTCTCTCAGAAATTGCTAGTAAAATAGAAATAATAAAGAGAAATAAAGAATACACTATGGCGTGCATTTCGATACCCTGTGTTTGAAATGTGCGTATAAGAGGGATTTTTTTGGCGTGCATACGATACGCACTTTTTTGGTGTGCATATAATACGCATTTTGGCGTACAATACGCATCCCCCCCCACACCGCCAAATCTACGAATTGTGTATCATATGCACGCCCAAGTCCATTTTTGCGTATAAATACTATGCCAAATAGCACATTCATGAGATCAGGTTAATTACATTTTGAAAATAATTGAAAAATCATGCTACAATCAATATCTATCTATCTATTTCTGATCATCTTCATCTTCTATCTTATCGATCCATCTATCTATCTATCTTCTATTATCTATCTATTCATCTATTCGATCTATCTAGCTTCTATCTACTATCTATCCGCTCTCTATATCTATCTATCTATGCTATCTATTCTATCTACCTATCCTATCTTTTCTATCTATCTATCTATTCCTATCTATATATCTATCTACTATCGATCTATCCTCATCTACTATCTATCTATCTTCTAGCTTCTATCTATCTCTATCTACTATCTAATCTATCTATCTTCTATCTATCATCACTACTTCTAGCTAGTCTATCTACCTATCTATCTATCTATCTACCTATCTATCTATCATCTATCTATCTATCTATCTATCTATCTACTATTCTATCTATCATCTACCATTTCTAGCTAATCCTATCTATCATCGATCTTCTATCTGCATCTATCTATCTATCTGACAAAAAAATCATCTAACTCTCTATCTATCTAGCTATCTACCTATTTCTATCGTACCTATCTACCTCTCATCTAGCTACCTATTAATCATCATCTATCTTCTATTCCCCCCCTATCTATCCTCTTCTATCTATCTATCTAGCTATCTCAATCTGTCTACTAGCTCGATCTATCATCTACTAATCTATCTATCTATCTACTATCTTCTATCATCTACCTATCTTCTATCTATCTATCTAGCTATTATCTATCTACTATCACGATCTATCTATTATCTATCTATCATCTCCCTATCTATCTAGCGATCTATCTATCTATCTATCTATCACTGATCACTACCCTATCTATCTCTCTCTATCTATCTAAATTCTTCTCACTATTTCTATCTATCTATCTATCTAATCTATCTATCTATCTATCAATCAATCTATCTATCTATCTATCTATCTTCTATCATCGATCAGCGATCTATCCGCTCATCTATCTAGCTATCTAGCTATCTATCATCTATCTAGCTATCTATCTATCCGATCTATTCATCTATCTATCTGTCTATCTATCATCATCTATCTATCTATCGATCTATCTATCCTGTCTGTTCATCTATCTACATCATCTGTCTATCTATCATCTGACTATCTATCATCTATCTATCTATCTATCTATCTATCATCTATTTCTATCTATCTATCTATCTATTTATCATCTGACTATTTCTATCTATCTACCTATCTATCTATCATCTACCTATCTAATCTATCTATCTATCTATCCTATCTACACTCTATCATCGACCTATCTATTCCGATCTATCTACTATCTCTATCTACTAGCTCTACCTATCCTATCTATCATCTACCCCCCCCCTACTTCTATCTATTAGCTCTCTCCTCTCTATCTATCGTGTCATCTATCTCGATCTTTCATCTATCTATCTTATCTATCACTTTCTAATCTATCCTTCTACTATCTATCTCTATCCTTATCTATCCTATCGTCTACTATCTATCTATCATCTATCTATCGATCTATCTATCTATCTATCTAACTATACATTTCTATCTATCTATCTATCTATCTAAAATCTGACTATTTCTATCTATCTATCAATCAATCAATCTATCTATCTATCATCTATCTATCTATCATCTATCTACCTATCTTATCTATCTATCTATCTATCATCTATCTTCTATCTATCTATCTATCTGTCTGTCTTTTTGTCTGTCTGTCTATCTATCTATCTACTATCTATCTATCTATCTATCTCGATCTATCTACTTCATCTATCTATCTATCTATCTATCTATCTCTCTATCATCTATCTAAAATCTATCTATCTATCTATCCTATCTATTCTATCTCTATCTTCTCAATCTATCATCCCCTATCTACCTATCGTTCTATCTATCTATCTACATTCTATCTGCTAGCATCCTATCTATCTATCTATCTATCTTCTCTCTATCTATCTATCTATCTATCGCGCTACTATCTATCGTATCTAGTCTATCTATCTATCTACTCTCTTTAATCATTATCTATCTATCTCTTATCTCTTCTTCTATCTAGCATCTATCTACTATCTATCTATCGACTTATCTATCCTCTACCTATCATCTATCTATCATCTCCTATCGACCTATCTATCTATCTACTATCATCTATCCTATCTAGGCTATCTATCTATCTATCTATCTCTCTATCTATCTATCATCTATCTATCTATCTATCTATCTATCTACTATCTATCTATCTATCATCTATCTATCATCAATCTATCCATCCATCATCTATCTATCCATCATCTATCCATCTATCTATCTAAATCATCGACTATCTAGATCTATCTATCTATCTATCTATCATCTACTATCTATCTATCTATCTATCTATTCTATCTATCTATCATCTGACTATCTATAAGTCTATCTAAATTTTATTTTGGGTTGTCTGGTTTGTTGTCGCAATCGAACTGTTCCTAATTTAGTTTCAGCTCGATTATTTTCATTCGTTCTAAAATTCAGTTTAGATGTCGCCTGTTTAATAGTTTTTAGTGCATAAAAATTGTGCAGGTGACTAATTAGTAAAATTTGATCCAAGTGTGAAAAAATCGGCATATTGTTTTTTTTTACCCTTCTGCATGGTTTAGGCTATAAAGTCGATAACAGTGCGAATAATCCCGCGGAGGGCTGATAACCACTGAAAGTGCTGCATCAGAAAGATTCAACCTTTGACGCCAACCCCCCCCCCCTCCCCCTCCCTCCCTCCCCCTCACTCGTCATCATCCTCCTCTCTCTCCTCTCCTCTCTCCCGCAACACACACACACACACACACACTCTCTCTCTCTCATCCTTCTCTCTCTCTCTTCTCTCTCCTTCACCACACACCCACTCTCTCTCCTCCTCCCTTCTCTCTCTCATCTCTCACACCACACCCTCCTCGCTCTCTCTCATCCTTCTCTCTCTCTCTCTCACACACACACACACACTCTCTCTCTCTCTCATCCTTCTCTCTCTCTCTCTCAGTCGGTCTCTGGCTCATTAGAGATCATGTCAGGATGGGAGGATGATGAAGATGATGGCTCTCTGGGTTTCTCTCCGTGAGCTGCGGGCTGGAAGGTGAAATCAGCGTCTTCTTCTTCATCACTGAAGACTGAAAGCTCTGGAGAGGATGAAGAACGAGTGAGTGAATGAACGCGCTGTCTGGTACGTGTCGTATTTACTCCTTCATCACTGTAATCGCAGTTTCTCCGTGTTTCTGAGGAGCATTGTAACTGAATGATGGCTTACATAAGGGCTGAACGACGAGCCTTCGGTAATCTAAGAACCCTCCTCATCGTCACCATCGTCTTCCTCGCGGAGGAGCAACAGTGATGAAGATCGTGGCTTCAGTAAAACATTTACGAGCTTTTCTCTTCCCGACATATGTGTTGCTTCTACTGAAATCTGGCGCCTGTGGGCTTCTGCTCATCATCGGTTCGGTTTGAGTGGGTTCTGGATCCCGCACCGTCTCCATGGAGACCCGCCGAGCCCGACGGAAACCTTAAAAATGTTACTTTTGTGTTACAGTATTGCCAAAGCATTTTAGATGTGTACAATACAGATATAATTACACCATCAAAGTAAAATGACAAAAAATGAGTAATAAATAAGAGAAAATAAATGAATAAATACAATCAAATAAAAATAACAACAGCAGATAGTATCTCTAATATTAATTACAATTATATACAATGAAGAATATGTAAAATAAAGCAAATAAATATAATGAATTAACCATTTCATATGGTGTGCATGGTGTATACAATGAAAAAAAATTATCTTAGTATTTTTGTCTTGTTTTCTAGTATAAATATCTAATACTGCTTGAGTCAAGATGAATTTATTGTAACAAGTAAAATTATGTACATATTATGTTTTGTTTTCTACAAACAACAAATCAAATTTTGTTTAGTTGTCCTTAAAACACAAAAAATATCTGCCAGCGGGGCAAGAACAATCATCTTGTTTAGCTTTGAATTAAGAATTTTTTTGGTAAATTTTTTTTTTAGAAAAGAATATCTTAAATCTTAATATCTTAAAACCATTTTAACCTTGTCAAGTAATGCATCGTTATTTAAGAATGTTTAGATATTTATACTAGAAAATAAGACAAAAATACTAAGAAAATACGGCTCAGACTGTGATTGTGCCAGCGTTGCATAACAGTCATGTAAGTTCCCTTTCAAAGGGACTTCGAACTGCGTCCTCTAGGGGTCACAATGGAGAACGCCTCTTCATGACCCGTGTCTGAAGCATACATTGAAAAAAACACCAACAACACGTTTGCCGGCGACAGCCATGACGTCACTACAGGTGCGACTAGAGTATAAATAGGCGCCGGGAGCACACATCATCCTCTTCTTCGTCTTCATTGACTGTTTTGTTTTAAGCGTGCATTTCTTTGGTAAGAGCGATCTCTATTCATCTCATTATGGCCCTCATCAACGCTTTTAGAGGATTTTTGCATACCGTGTTGTCGTTGTTTACATCTGATACAGCACAACGTGCTATGCCGTTGTTGTTTGGGCGAGAGGCAGGCCACGCAATGTCTCGAGGCATCCGGCGTGCTCTCAGCGTTTTCCCACCCATTTAAAAAGGAGAGAACAAGCTCGTGGGATCGCCGGTGGACCTGGCCCGAATGAGTTAAAAGAAGGGGTTTCCCCTTCTCGCGCCCCACCCAAATCGTCGGCTGGGACGAGAGTGGCCGCTGGATGCTGATTTTTAATTCTTTAAACTTTGCTTATCCAGGGCCTTTGCTCTGGCTGAGGTTCATTCCGGAGGCATTAGATGTCTTGGATGGCAAGAAGCTGAGCTAGATCCTTCCCAATCCTCCTACCGTGCGTATGATGATGTTTTGAAAGTTATGGATCGCCCACTACGAGCTTTACCTTGCCGTTGAAGCGGGCATAGCACGTACGTCGCGAGGGCCTCTTGTAAGGTCTCTGTCTGGCCATACCCCTTTCCAAGTCAGGTGAGCCTTCCTTTCTTCCTTTTTCCATACAGAGATTGAGAAGGAATGAAGAGGCCGTTTTTCCTCACGCATCCATCAATTCCAGCATACAAGTTATGCCAACACCGAGGCAATGCGCAAAAGCGGTTATGAGAAGATGCCCCTATAAGAATGACCCCCACTGGCTAGCTATCTTTCTATGGGTGAGATGTCCTCTCTTAAGACTCCCTCTTGGCCATCTAAGCCTCTTCAGATTACACCTCGTTTGAATGGCAGGGCATACGCAGCAGCAGCAGTTCCAGGCCATACCATGCTGACTAGAAAGACCTGATCAGGCGAGGAGCTTTCCCTCACTTGCCCGAGACAACCCCAGTGGTCCTGCCCTCCTCAGTTTGAGGATCAGAGACGAGCACAGAAGGCTAGTGTCGCGGCTCGTGCTCCTCCCCCGCCTGCGGGTAGGGTAGGAATAATCGCAGGTCAAAGGAAGCTAGGCAGACCTAGTGGTGATACCCACCAAAGAAAAAACAGGCGTCGCACTTTTGCGTCTGGATAAGTTGATCCTCAGTATCTACTCATTTCCTTCGGGGGTTTTTACATCTGCCCTTTTCTTCCCCTTCCTAATTGCCCTGTAACCCCATCTCTCCACCTGACCGAGGTTAGGTGGGAATTTCCTGCATTACAGTCTCCTATTCTGGACCTATGATGTTTGGTTGGTTTTATGGCTTCATAGTGACCATCTTACTGGTGGTCCGGTCTAGAGGCTTCTCCGGATGGAGCTCCGACGCGGGAGCCATGGTGGTTGAGTACGATCCATGTCTAAATATATATATATATATATATATATATATATCTATCTCATATAGATATAATAGTGTGTTGTATTTACCTCTCGTGGTTGTGTATTTCTGCTAGCTTTCTTTGCAGTGTTTTCCGGGACCTGTGTGTTTCTGTCCTTTTCTAGGGTAGGTCCTCGGTGAGCACCCCCTCTGCTGGATTCAGAAACCGGGTGCTCGACTTGCAGTGTTTACTTCACTCGTTGATATGATGTCCAGATGGTATGATAGCCTGGTTTCGGCTTCATGCTTCCTGGATCATGCGGCCAGGTCAGAGGCTTCTGCGGGAGCCTTCTTGGTCATTAGGCCCCCGGCACGGCACTGCAAAATCTCCTCGATGTCCGGTTTGGGCTTATGCTTTCAGGCTGCCCTGTCTGGTCTACCATATCTAGGTCGCCCTGAGGGGCCTCCTGATCACCAGGATATCCCTTCTTGCTGAGGCATCGAGTGGGAAGTATAGGTGGTATTTGCGAGAACCTTCTTGTGTAATGCTGTCTCAGGCAGTGCTCCCCTCGCCTTAGAGGGTTGTATTTGAGCTTGCCTCTCCCGTTTGGCTCAGTACTTCCGGGTATCTGTGAACAGATGCTTGGAAACCTCTTAAATCCATGCTATGGTAAGTGCACATGTTAAACTTTTTGCGCACTTTCTAAAAATCCACATAGATGATAGTTGTCACATTAGCTTTTGCCCCACTTTTTTCTTAAATCCTGTATGTAAGGGGTTACCATTATTGCCTCGTTCCCTTTACACACTCGGAAGCATCGGGCTCCCCTCACCATATTGAGGGTATTGTGACATGATGCTTTCTTTTGAGCCATTCTTGAATTCTCTCCCTTCTGAGGAGTTGGATTCCGCCGCTCCGTGGTAGTGTTTAGCAGTGCTCCCCTTTATCAAAGGGTTGCCTATGAGCGCGCTATTCTTTCTGAATTCTGAGTTCTCCTCTCACATGAGAGTTGAGTTTTCAGTTTTTTTCCCAGTGCACCTGGAACCAGAAGCATCAGGTGAGCATAGGCCTTTCACTCTGCCTCTCTGATGCGCTAGTTTTTTGGCTAGCTTGCAGTACGCTTACCCTTCTGATTTCTAACGATCGTGCTGTAGGTCGAGCCCCCTCTCGTTCAGGACTGGGGGCGTTGCTCCCTCGGCTAAGTAACTGCTAAACGTTCCACCACTGGAACATGCTGTAGGTCGAGCCCCCCTCTCATTTGAGAACTGGGTGTGTTGCTCCCACAACTAAGTAAATAATTGCTAGCTGTTCCAACTTTGGAACATGCTGCAGATCGAGCCCCCTTCTCGAATTGAGAACAGGGTGTGTTGCTCCCTCAGCTACAGATTTACTGCTAGTCACCCAGCATATACCTTCAGAACGAGTTGATGACTTTCCTCAAACATAGCGTTTTGGGATCACCATTCCATCTATGGGCTGCTCTTTCAGAGTGCCACGGGAACCCCTTAGAACAGTATTTTTTTAAATCCATGTTATGGTAATTGTGCACATAAGTTTTTGTACACTTTCTAAAATCCACACTGTTGTAAGTTTGCACGCTAGTACTCTGCATTCTTTTCTAAAATCCTGTATGGTAAGAGCTACGCTCAAAGACTTTGTGCTCTTTTTGAGTGTTTTAAAACCCCGGTTCTGCCTTGGGCACCTCTCCTCCTATGTATCCTCTGGATACCAACTTTTAACAGGGTGTTGCTACTAGTGGTCTGTTGAGATAGTTCCTTCAGCATATGCAGAGCATGTGTTAGCCCCTGTGTGACAGGCCAAGACTTGGTATGATTCTAGGTTCTTGGTCGTATTCCCTTAAAGGAATCTATTCCTGATTCCAAGCCTTGAGTTCTACCCCGGGCCCAGGAGTTCTGGCACTAACAGGTACGTTTTTTGGGGTATGGAGCCTAGGCCTTTGGCCATAGGGAATAAAGTCACGGACAGCCGTCTAACGTCCCAGGGGCAAATCCCATAGCAATATGGTAGAGTTGGTACTTAGTGCTCGCCATGGTTTCTGCAGATCCCCCATCTGGTGGCTCCCCTCAGCATGCACTCCCTCCTTGAGGATGCAGTTCAAAGTTCCTTTGAAAGGGAACGTCTCAGGTTACTTATGTAACCATGGTTCCCTGAGTGGAACGAGACACTGCGTCCTCTAGTTTTTTGTCCCATGCTGCGGCCACAAGCTTCAGACGAAGAAGTGGATGATGTGTTCTCCCGGCGCCTATTTATATTATAGTCACACTGGTAGTGACGTCATGGCTGTCGCTGGACACGTGGTGTTGTTGGTGTTTTTTTCAAAATGTATGCGCAGCACGGGTTCACGCCTAGGCGGTTGTCCCCATAGTGCCCCCTAGCAGGAAACGCAGCGTCTCGTTCCCTCAAGGAACCAGTTTTACATACGTAACCTGAGACGTTTTCATCCACTCCTCTCAGAGCTTCTTGTGATGTTCAGTGAAGCTCATCCTGGTTTCTCTCCTACAGATCCTCAGAAAGCTAAGAGCAAAGGCCTGCATGTAAACAGTTATATTTAATCAAGCATCCAGCCTTCTCCTACAGCAAATGATGCTTCGTGTGAATTATGAATTCTGTTAACAACAGTGTAAAAGCATTAACAAATTACTAAAACAGGCCATGAGTAAACACAAAAGCTTTATTGTTTGTTAAATATCACATATTGTCTGTATTATGTAACATGTCGCCTTAATTAGAAATGTTCATTAACTGGAACACTGAGTGATGATAAAGTGATTTCCATCATTTTGACACACAACAAATATTATGCTGCAAATAAGAATTTTCTTGCTTAAGTCTTGTTTTCTGATGTTTTTTTGTTTTTTTGATGTTTTTGCTTAAAATAAGAAAACATCTACCAATAGGACAAGAAAAATAATCTTGTTTAATAATCTTATTTTTAATATATATATATATTAAACAAAAACAAACAACATTTTGATAATGTTTTCAGATAACAAGGTTTAATAGCTCAAGACATTTAGCTTTTTTACAAAAAATACTAAGAAAATAGTTTTTTTTGCAGCTGCTTTAGAAACATTTAGTGAACACTGCTAATAGTGATTAGAAGTGAAAGAATATTACATGTTAAAGTATATGTGTGAAAACTAACCTGGAAAGAGGCGTAAGGATTTGGTGGTGCATTCAGTGAATTATATATGGGATTTATGATAAATTAACCCACAAGTGCACAGTATGTTGTCATTTTTCACATAGTAACAGCCAAATGTAAAGGAAAAATGAAAATTAGGAAGAAACCGAAGAGCTTTTCCATAGATATTGGCGTGATGTTGTTCTGCTGGATTATTTGTAGCAAAACTTTATGATCTGAAATGATTAGTTTCCGTCCCCAAACCGGAAGAGCCTTTGACCGTCGAAAGCACAGCAGACTCGTTACCAACAGCTCGTTCTGGAGTTTCAGATTTTGGCAGCGACTCAACGGTTCCTCACTGCAGATTTAATGACATGCATGAGCTCCTAATTAAATGAATGTCTATTTGAGATGCATGTCTTCTGCTGGTTATGATCATAGACTGTACATGATTGAATTATTCCGTGCTGTCCGTGAACACGCCACGGGATTCGATTGTGACGCCTCCGCCAGCGTCCGCAGAGCGTAGCAGGTTTGATGAACGCTTCTGGAACGCTGCAGAACGCTGTCACTTCACTTGGTACATCGTGCATCTGCCATTGTGAGCGCTGACGGACTGAGCCGTGTGTTGCCATGGTGATGGTGGCTCGTGTTTCCCAGCGAGACAGAGAAAAATTCCCTCCTCCACCAAACACGGCAAACGTGCTCAAACTCTTCAGGTCACCAGGATTTCAGCCGCACAAAACAAGAGAAGCGGGCCTGAATGTGAAATGCAGGTGCATTGCATTTGTTTCCCCCTCAAACGTGACACTGGTTTCAGCACGAGCTGCAGAAAACACACTAAATGTGACATTCACTGCAAAAAATTATTCTCTTACTCAGTATTTCTCTTGTTTTCTAGTAAAAATATCTAAACATTCTTGAATCAAGATGAATTTACTGTACAAGTCTACCAATCTACCAGTAATCTTAATTTAAAGGCTAAACAAGATATTTTTTCTTGCCCCACTGGCAAATATTTTTACTTGTTTTAAGCAAAAACTAACTAAAATTGATTTTTTTTTTTTTTTTTTTTTAGAAAACAAGACTTAATATCTTAAGTCATTTTACTTGTACAGTAAATGCATCTTGATTCAAGAATGTTTAGATATTTATACTAGAAACCAAGACAGAAATACTAAGTAAGAGAATAACTTTTTGCAGTGTTTGCACTTTCATCTTTGGAAATCAACCTCAGTTGTGTATGACTTTAGGCCAGAGTAAATTATTTTTGTGTGTCAGTTTAACTACATTTGTTAGTATTTATGACAGTAGAAGTCTAATGTCGTAATAGTACAAATATAGTATCATACCTCATATCATAATGAAATCTGATGATGATCAGGATCACTGGTCAGTTTCTGTTTTTACGTTTACTCTGCTCTCTAAATGTATACATTACATTAGACTTTTTTTGTATTTATGACTAGTTATAGCTACTGTAACTCACACAATAACCCTAACAGAAAACTTTCTGTTTACTTAATTTTATACCTTTTTTTACAATTGAGGATGTTCCCAAAATTTTGTCAGGCTAACTAATTTTTGGATGCAGATTTGTCCCCATAATATGGTAATGTAGATTCACTCACACACACAGACACTCACACACACACACACACACACTCACACACTCACTCACACACAAAACGCGATCGCTCACGTCACTCCCACACTACACGCTCACACCACACTGCACTTCATCACACCTCACACCACACCCACTCCGCCCTCGCCACGCACGCACAGCCCAATCCACAACAACCTCACTCACACACAACACACACCGTTCAGCATCCACACTCCACACAACGCACCCTCACACACTCACTCACCTCCCACCACATACCCCCTCGCTCGCACGCACTGTCCACTTCCTCCCTCACCACTTTTTCACACACACTCACTGACACAACTCACCTCACATCACACCCTCAACACTCACACTCACACCAAATCAACTCACGTCACATCCATACACACACACACCACACTCACACACTCACACACAAAACCCACACTCCACTCACTCCAGTCACCTCACGCACTCACACATATCACCTCACTCACACACAAACACCACACCACACATTCACATCACCCTCACACACTCACTCATCACACCTCACTCAAGCACACACACTCACTCACCGAACCCATCACCCACCCACACACTCACTACACACACTCACTCACCCCGCTCACAACACTCAACCACTGGCAATAGTCACTCACAGTCCACACACACACACACAACACACACACACACAACACCCACACTCACTATCACCTCACTTCTACTTCACAATAGCATTCACCCACTCATCAACATCCAACACACACTCCGCACCTATCACTCCTCACACACCCACACACATCACACACACGCACATCACCGGAGCACAAGCGTTGCACTCACACACACACACTCCATTGAATAAGACTTATTATTGTTTCAACTCACCTGTCCTGCTCTGGTCATAATTGCTCTTTAAGTTTACCCATATGAATTTGCACTATCTTATATTTACATATATGTAGTATTGTATCTTTTATGACATTTGTTAAATCTTGAAGTCAGTTAGGTGTAGATTTTGTGAAACATCGTTTGTTTCGAGTCGAATGAAACAATGAAGGTGATATCCATTACGGCGTTCTGTAATTTGATGATGTTTTGGATGATTGTGATTGTATTTTAAATATGCAGTTTCGGTCCATGTTTTAAAAAGTCAGTGAACGAAAGCCCAGAAATTGGTGACCGTTTTGTCATCTCTTAAAGATTTGCTCTTGTGTTTTTGATGTCGATGTTTTTTTGTGTCTATTTATTCGTGCCTCCCACAGCTCGCCTCCAGCCCACCGTGATTTCGGGTCGCCCCAGAAAGCCCAGCGAGATTGAAAGAAATATGAAATATTTACCGCAGCCTTGCTCGCAGTGACCATACTGGGGAGAGCGTGCGGTTTTTATAAATCATGCCAGAATAATTAATGTTTTAAGATGCCGAGGCTGGTGTGTTGTTACGGACCTGGTGAGAAACCGTGCGACTGTCGTTTGCAGTGTGTTTTGTTCTGGTGAAGAGTTCTCCAGCGTCCCTCAATCCCCCCCAAAAAAAAAAACACGATGCTCAGGTGAGCTGCTGTGTGTTCAGGTGTGTGTGTTTGCACAGTGATTACGGCTGCGTTCAGCAAACACCTCTGAGACTCACAAGAAGCCGTTCCTTCACCTTCTTCATCAGGTCTTTGAGAGAGTGTGAACTGCACTGCAAAAAATCATTCTCTTAGTATGTTTGTCTTGTTAAAATGACTTAAGATATTGTGTCTTGTTTCTGTAAAACTACCACATTGTTATTTTGTTTAAAACAACAAAAATCTGCAGATGGGCAAGAATAAGCATCTGTTTAGGCCTTTGAAGCAAGATGATTTTCTTGCCCATTTGCAGAATTTTTTGCTTGTTTTTACAACAAAACTAACAACATTTTTAAATTTTTTTAAAATATTTTACTTAATATCTTAAATCATTTTACTTGTCAAGTAAATGCATCTTGATTCAAGAATGTTTAGATATTTATACTAGAAAACAAGACAGAAATACTGAGTAAGGAAATTTTTGTTGTCAGTGTGTGACTCTCACCGTGTGCTGAAAGTTCAAAGGTCACCGCCTGACCATTGGCGTGTTTTGTTTGTAAATGATACTCCTTTTACAAGGGTTAGTTTATAGTTCGAATTTTCATTCTAACCCTTCCAAAAGAATTGTCTACAATGAACATTCTGTCATTGTTTACCCTCAAGTTGTTCCAAACCTGTTTTGAGTTTCTTTCTTCTGTTGAACATTAAAGATGTTGTTGGTAACTAAACAGTCGATAGTGTCTATTGACTTCCATAGTATTCTTTTTTTCATACTGTGGAATTCAATGGTTACACACGTTCTGGGACTGTCATTTGATTGAGTTCAGTGTTGGTGTAGATCTACTGTATGAACTGTGGTGTGGTCCTGCGATCAGACTCGTGAAGCTGCGGCTCTGAGCGCTGGTTTAGGTTGGTTTAATGAGGGATGCTTGCAGCTAAATGTGTATTTGCATGCGTTGTCAGAGTGTGTGTGTGTGTGCGTAATGGTGGTCAACCGGTTTAACTGGGTTAACTGTTATTGCAGTTTACAGTATGTGGAGTTGGTTGTTAATCACGGTTTTATTTGTACATTTTGTACTGCCTGGTCTTAATGAAGAAACCTGCTGTGATCCTGACTGGTCCTGATGATGATGATGATGATGATGATGATGATGGTGGTGTCTGTGCAGTTGCATTCATGCATTCAGCAGAGGCTTTTATCCAGAGCATGTGTTCAGCTCATAGTTGTGTGAATGTGGTTTGAGTGTTCCAGTGTTCTAGTGTTCTAGTGTTCCACTTGACAGTGTTCCAGTGTTCTAGTGTTCCAGTGAGTAACAGTGTTCCAGTGTTCTAGTGTTCCAGTGAGTTGACAGTGTTCCAGTGTTCTAGTGTTCCAGTGAGTTGACAGTGTTCCAGTGTTCTAGTGTTCCAGTGAGTTGACAGTGTTCCAGTGTTCTAGTGTTCCAGTGTTCCAGTGAGTAACAGGGTTCTAGTGTTCCAGTGAGTGACAGTGTTCCAGTGTTCCATTGTTCTAGTGTTCCAGTGAGTAACAATGTTGCAGTGTTCCAGTGAGTTCTAGTGTTCCAGTGAGTTGACAGTGTTCTAGTGTTCTAGTATTCCAGTGAGTGACAGTGTTGCAATGTTCTGGTGTTCTAGTGTTCTAGTGTTCCAGTGTTCTAGTGACTTGACAGTGTTCCAGTGTTCTAGTATTCCAGTGAGTTGACAGTGTTCCATTGTTCTAGTGTTCCAGTGAGTGACAATGTTCCAGTGTTCTAGTGTTCAAGTGTGACAGTGTTCTAGTGTTCCAGTGAGTGACAGTGTTCTAGTGTTCCAGTGAATGACAATGTTCTAGTGTTCAAGTGTGACAGTGTGACAGTATTCAAGTGTGACAGTGTTCTAGTGTTCCAGTGAGTGACAGTGTTCTAGTGAGTGACAATGTTCCAGTGTTCTAGTGTTCCAGTGAGTGACAGTGTTCTAGTGAGTGACAATGTTCCAGTGTTCCAGTGAGTGACAGTGTTCCAGTGTTCTAGTGTTCCAGTGTTCGTCGTGAGTGACAGTGTTCCATGTTCTAGGGTCCATGAGTGGACATGTTCTAGGATGACAGTGTTCCAGTGTTCTAGTGTTCCAGTGTTCCAGTGAGTGACAGTGTTTAATGGTTCTAGTGGTCCGTGTGCCCCGTGATTGACCAGTGTGCTAGTGTTGCAGTGCTAGGTGTTCCATTAGTGACAGGGTTCTAGGTTTGGTTCCCAGTGAGGGCCAGTGTTCTAGTGTTCCAGTGAGTTTTCGCGTGTTTCTAGTGTTCCAGTGTTCCAATGAGTGACAATGTTCCATTGGACGTTTGACAGTGTTTTCTAGAGTGAGTGACACTTGTTCCCAGGGTTCTAGTGTTTCCAGGTTTCCAGTGTTCTAGTGTTCCTTGTTCCAGTTGAGTGCCAGTGTTTGCAGTGTTTCTAGTATTCCGTGAGTGACAGTTTTGCCAAGATTCTCACGTTTTCTAGTGTTCCAGTGTTCTAATGTCTTAAGTGCTTGACGTGTTCTAGTGTTCTAGTGTTCCAGTGAGTAACAGTGTTCCAGTGAGTTGACAGTGTTCCAATGTTCTAGTGTTCAAGTGTTCCATTGTTCTAGTGTTCCAGTGAGTGACAGTGTTGCAGTGTTCTAGTGTTCTAGTGTTCTAGTGTTCCAGTGAGTAACAGTGTTCCAGTGAGTTGACAGTGTTCTAGTATTCCAGTGAATGACAATGTTCTAGTGTTCAAGTGTGACAGTGTGACAGTGTTCTAGTGTTCCAGTGAGTAACAGTGTTCCAGTGAGTTGACAGTGTTCCAATGTTCTAGTGTTCAAGTGTTCCAGTGTTCCATTGTTCCAGTGAGTGACAGTGTTGCAGTGTTCTAGTATTCCAGTGAGTGACAGTGTTCCATTGTTCCAGTGTTCCAGTGAGTAACAGTGTTCTAGTGTTCTAGTGTTCCAGTGAGTAACAGTGTTCTAGTGTTCCAATGTTCCAGTGAGTGACAGTGTTGCAGTATTCTAGTGTTCCAGTGAGTAACAGTGTTTTAGTGTTCCATTGTTCTAGTGTTCTAGTGAGTGACAGTGTAGCAGTGTTCTAGTGTTCCAGTGAGTGACAGTGGTTGCAAATGTTTCTGGTGTTTCTGGTGTTCTAGTGTTCTAATGACTTGTACAGTGTTCGTAGAGGGTGTTCTAGTGTTCCCAAGGAGTTGACAGTGTTTCTAGTAGTCCGTGAATGAACATGTTCTATTGTTTCAAGTGTGACAGTGTTTCTAGTGTTCATTGTCCTAAGTGTCCGTGATTGACATGTTTCCAGTGTTCTATGTCTCCAGTGCGTGACGTGTTGCAGTGGTTCCAGTGTTCTAAGTGGTTCCAGTGAGTGAACATTGTTCAATTTCTAGTGTTCCATGTTCATGTGACTTGACCGTGTTCCAATTTCTATTGTTCCAGTGAGGGGGGGGGGGTGACAGTGGTTTCCAATGTGCTAAGTTTCAAGTGGTTCCATGTCCATTGTTCCCGTGAGTTGACAGTTGCAAGTGGGTTCTAGTATTCCAGTAGTGACAGTGTTTGCAATTTCTAGTGTTGCGTTTCCATGTTTCTAAAGTGGTTCCATGGTGACAGTGTTGCAGTGTTTCTAGGATCCCGTGATTGCAGTGGTTGCAGTGTTCTAGTGTTTCCGTTTTTGACAGTGGTTTCTTATGTATTCCATTGTGACAATGTCTATTGTTCAATGTATGAACATTGTTCTAGGGGTCTAGTGTTCCAGTTAGTGACAATGTTCTACGTGTTCCAGTGAGGTGACAGTGTTTTGCAGTGTGCTAGTAATTCCATGATGCCAGTGTTGCAATGTATCTAAGTGTTTCCAGTGTTTCTAGTGACTTGACAGTGTTCCAAATTTCACGTGTTTCAAGTGTTCCAGTGTTTCTAGGTGTTCCAAATGTGGTGACAATGTTGCAGGTTTTTCCTAGTGTTCAAAGGTGAATACAATGGTTCTAAGTGTTCAAGTGTGACGTTGTTCCATAAGTGACCGTGTTCCATTGTTGCCTACGTTTTCCAGTGAGTGCCGTGTTCCAAATGTCTAGTGTTGCAGTGTTCCATTGTTTTAGTGTTCCATGAGTGACAGTGTTGCAGTGTCTAAGTATCCAGTGATGACAGTGGTGCAATGTTCTAGTGGGTTCCAGTGTTTCTCGTGACTTGACATGTTCCAAGTTCTGGTTTCAGTGAGTTGAACAGTGTTCCAATTGTCTAGTTTCAAGTGTTTTTCCATGGTTCTATGTTCCAGTTGATGACCAAGGGTTTCCATTGTTCCTTGTTCTAAAGTGTTTCAGGTGAGTGACATTTTGCAGTTTTCGTATGTGCAGTGAGACAATGTGTCTATGTTCAAGTGGACAGTGTTCAGTAAGTGACATTGTCCTTGTTCTAGAGGTGTTCCATGATGACAGTGTTCTACATGTTCTAGTGTGCATTGTTCCCCAGTGTTTCTAGTGTTCCGGTGAGTGGACAAGTGTTCCATTGTCCATTTGTTCTAAAGTGGTGTCAGTGAATTGACAATGTGCCGTTTTTCTAGTGTTTTCAGTTATGACAATGTTCAGTGTTCAGTGTTACAGTTTGACATGTTTCAGTGTGCAGTGTGACGTGTGACAGGTTCCAGTGAGTTGACAGTGTTCCATTGTTCTAGTGTTTCGGTGAGTGACAATGTTGCAGTTTTCTAGTGTTCAAGTGAATGACAATGTGGAATTCAATGGTTACACACGTTCTGGGACTGTCATTTGATTGAGTTCAGTGTTGGTGTAGATCTACTGTATGAACTGTGGTGTGGTCCTGCGATCAGACTCGTGAAGCTGCGGCTCTGAGCGCTGGTTTAGGTTGGTTTAATGAGGGATGCTTGCAGCTAAATGTGTATTTGCATGCGTTGTCAGAGTGTGTGTGTGTGTGCGTAATGGTGGTCAACCGGTTTAACTGGGTTAACTGTTATTGCAGTTTACAGTATGTGGAGTTGGTTGTTAATCACGGTTTTATTTGTACATTTTGTACTGCCTGGTCTTAATGAAGAAACCTGCTGTGATCCTGACTGGTCCTGATGATGATGATGATGATGATGATGATGATGTGATGGTGGTGTCTGTGCAGTTGCATTCATGCATTCAGCAGAGGCTTTTATCCAGAGCATGTTCAGCTCATAGGTTGTGTAATGTGGTTGAAAGTGTTCCATGTTCGAGTGTTTCAGTGTGCCAGTGATGACAGTGTTCTAGTGGTCCAGTGAGTACATTGTGTCCAAAAAGTTGTTTTTTAGTGTTCCATTGGGTTTGACAGTGTTCCAGTGTTCTAGTGTCCAGTGATTTGAACAGTGGTTCCGTGTCTAAGTTGTGTCCAGATTAGTTGACAGTTTTCCAATGTTCTAGGTGTTTCCAGTGTTTCCGTGAGTACAGGGTCTATGTGTTCAGTGAGGTGGACAGTGTTCCAGTGTCCCATGTTCTAAGTGGTCCAGTGAGTCAATGTGGCAGTGTTCCATAGTTCTAGTGTTCCGTGATTTGACAGTGTTTTCTAAGTGTTCCTAAATATTCCAGTCGTGACAGTGTTTGGTCATGTTCTGGTGTTCACGTGTTCTTGGTTCCAGTGTTCTAGTGACTTGACAGGTTTCCCATTGGCTAGTATTCCAGTGATTTTGAACAGGTTTCCTTTGTTCTAATAGTGGTTCGGTGAGTGACAATGTGCATTTTCTAGTGTTCCAGTGAATGGACAATGTGTCAGGGTGTTCTAGTGTTTCAAGTGTGACAGTGTTGTCTAGTGTCCCAGTGAATGACAATGTTCCTACTTTTTCAACGTGTGACAGTGTGCCAGTATTCAAGTGTGACAGTGTTGTCTAGTTTTCCATGAGTGACAGTGGTCCTAGTGTTTCAAAGTGAGTGAAATTGTTCCAGTGTTCGGTGTTTCCAGTGGTGACAGTGTTCCTAGTGAGTGACAATGTTCCCAGTGTCTAGTGGTTCCGTGAGTGCAATGTTCTAGTGTTCCAGTGTTTTTCTCAGTGAGTGACCGTTGTCCAGTGTTCTAGTGTTCCAGTGAGTGACAGTGTTCTAGTGAGTGACAATGTTCCAGTGTTCTAGTGTTCCAGTGTTCCAGTGAGTGACAGTGTTTCATTGTTCTAGTGTTCCAGTGTTCCAGTGAGTGACAGTGTTCTAGTGTTGCAGTGTTCTAGTGTTCCAGTTAGTGACAGTGTTCTAGTGTTCCAGTGAGGGACAGTGTTCTAGTGTTCCAGTGTTCTAGTGTTCTAGTGTTCTAGTGTTCCAGTGAGTGACAATGTTCCAGTGAGTTGACAGTGTTCTAGTGAGTGACAATGTTCCAGTGTTCCAGTGAGTGACAGTGTTCCAGTGTTCTAGTGTTCCAGTGTTCCAGTGAGTGACAGTGTTCTAGTGTTGCAGTGTTCTAGTGTTCCAGTGAGTGACAGTGTTGCAGTGTTCTAGTATTCCAGTGAGTGACAGTGTTGCAATGTTCTGGTGTTCTAGTGTTCTAGTGTTCCAGTGTTCTAATGTTCTAGTGACTTGACAGTGTTCTAGTGTTCCAGTGTTCCAGTGAGTAACAGTGTTCCAGTGAGTTGACAGTGTTCCAGTGTTCTAGTCTTCCAGTGAGTGACAGTGTTGCAGTGTTCTAGTGTTCCAGTGAGTGACAGTGTTGCAGTGTTCTAGTGTTCTAGTGTTCTAGTGTTCTAGTGTTCCAGTGAGTGACAATGTTGCAGTTTTCTAGTGTTCAAGTGAATGACAATGTTCTAGTGTTCAAGTGTGACAGTGTGACAGTGTTCAAGTGTGACAGTGTTCCAGTAAGTGACAGTGTTCCATTGTTCTAGTGTTCCAGTGAGTGACAGTGTTGCAGTGTTCCAGTGTTCTAGTGTTCCAGTGAGTGACAGTGTTGCAGTGTTCTAGTATTCCAGTGAGTGACAGTGTTCCATTGTTCCAGTGTTCCAGTGAGTAACAGTGTTCTAGTGTTCTAGTGTTCCAGTGAGTAACAGTGTTCTAGTGTTCCAATGTTCCAGTGAGTGACAGTGTTGCAGTATTCTAGTGTTCCAGTGAGTAACAGTGTTTTAGTGTTCCATTGTTCTAGTGTTCTAGTGAGTGACAGTGTAGCAGTGTTCTAGTGTTCCAGTGAGTGACAATGTTGCAATTTCTGGTGTTTTCTGTTGTGTTCTAGTGTCAAGTGACCTTGAAGGGTCAGTTGTCTTTGTGTTCCAGTGAGTTACAGTGGTTCTAGGTAATTCCATGAATGACATGGTTTCTAGTGTTCAATTTGACAGTTTTCAGTGTCTAAGTTCCTAGTGTTCCAGTGAGTGACAATGTTCCAGTGTTCTAGTGTTCCAGTGAGTGACAGTGTTGCAGTGTTTTCCAGTGTCTGACAGTGTCCAATGAGTGACGTGTTGGCACTGTTCTAATGTTTTCCAGTGTTCTAGTGACTTGAACAGTGTTCCAATGTCTAGATGTTTCCAGTTAGTTGACAGTGTTTCCTGTTCTAGTGTTTCAGTGTTTCCAGTGTTTTTCCATTGGTCCATGTGAGTGAACAGTGTTGCAGGTGTTCTAGTATTCCATAAGTGACAGTGTTGCAAATGAATCTCTAAGTGTTTGCAGTTTCCCAGTGTTCTAGTGTTCCAGTGAGTGACAGTGTTGTAGTGTTCTACGATTCCATTGGGACCGTGTTGGCAATGTCTAGTGTCCCGTGTTTTTGACAGTGTTCCCTATAGTATTCCAGTGAAGACAATGTTCTAGTACAGTGTTTTTCAAGGTGACAAGTGTTCTAGTGGTTTGCTAGTGTTTCCAGTGAATGACAATGTTCTAGTGTTCCAGTGAGTGACAGTGTTTGCAGTGTTTCTAGTAAATTCCAGTATTGACAGTGGGTGCAAATGTTCTAGTGTTCCAGTGTTCTAGTGACTTGACAGTGTTCCAATGTTCTAGTGTTCAAGTGTTCCAGTGTTCTAGTGTTCCAGTGAGTGACAATGTTGCAGTTTTCTAGTGTTCAAGTGAATGACAATGTTCTAGTGTTCAAGTGTGACAGTGTTCCAGTAAGTGACAGTGTTCCATTGTTCTAGTGTTCCAGTGAGTGACAGTGTTCCAATGTTCTAGTGTTGCAGTGTTCCAGTGTTCTAGTGTTCCAGTGAGTGACAGTGTTGCAGTGTTCTAGTATTCCAGTGAGTGACAGTGTTGCAATGTTCTAGTGTTCCAGTGTTCTAGTGACTTGACAGTGTTCCAATGTTCTAGTGTTCAAGTGTTCCATTGTTCTAGTGTTCCAGTGAGTGACAAGTGTTCCATTGTTCCAGTGTTCTAGTGTTCCAGTGAGTGACAAGTGTTCCATTGTTCCATTGTTCTAGTGTTTCAGTGAGTGACAATGTTGCAGTTTTCTAGTGTTCAAGTGAATGACAATGTTCTAGTGTTCAAGTGTGACAGTGTTCCAGTAAGTGACAGTGTTCCATTGTTCTAGTGTTCCAGTGCTTGACATGTTTCTAATTTTCTGGTTAAGTTTCCAGTGTTCTAAAGGTTCCAGTGATGACCACGTGTGCCGTTTGGTCCATTGTTCTAGTGTTTCGGTGAGTGACAATGTTGCAGTTTTCTAGTGTTCAAGTGAATGACAATGTTCTAGTGTTCAAGTGTGACAGTGTGACAGTGTTCAAGTGTGACAGTGTGACAGTGTGACAGTGTTCCAGTAAGTGACAGTGTTCCATTGTTCTAGTGTTCCAGTGAGTGACAATGTTGCAGTTTTCTAGTGTTCAAGTGAATGACAATGTTCTAGTGTTCAAGTGTGACAGTGTTCCAGTAAGTGACAGTGTTCCATTGTTCTAGTGTTCCAGTGAGTGACAGTGTTCCAATGTTCTAGTGTTCAAGTGTTCCAGTGTTCTAGTGTTCCAGTGAGTGACAGTGTTCCAGTGTTCCATTGTTCTAGTGTTCCAGTGAGTGACAGTGTTCTAGTGAGTGACAATGTTCCAGTGTTCTAGTGTTCAAGTGTGACAGTGTGACAGTGTTCAAGTGTGACAGTGTGACAGTATTCAAGTAAGTGGGACCTTGTTTCATTGTTCTTATAGTTTTCCGTGAGTGACAGTGTCCAAGTGTTCTAGGTTCAAGTTTTTCTAGAGACAATGTTGCAGTCTTCTAGTGTCCAGTGATGACAGTGTTCTGTGTTCAAGTTTCTAGTGACACGGTCGCAGTCTTCTATGTTCCAGTTAAGTGACAGTAATTCCAGTGTTCTAAGATCATGATAAACTGTACTGTCTCACAAAAAGCCCGTCCTGATGTGATGGTTTGAAACGTGTTTCCTTCTGTGTGTGTGTGCGATCATGTGTTGAGCTGTAAACTGAGATAAGAACGATCGTCCGGATGCGGTTGGGGGGGTGGGGTGGGGGGGGGGGGGGGGGGGGGGGGGTGGGGGGGGGGGGGGGGGGGGGGGGCCGGGGGGGGGGGGGGGGGGGGGGGGGGGGGGGGGGGGGGGGGGGGGGGGGGGTTTTTGTGAGGTGATTTTCCTCTGAGCTACTTTTGGACTCAATTCAATATGTGCTGCAAACCGCGTTGTTGACCTTATTCCAACTCTCAGGAGGATTGCACCCCACCTCGTCTTGGCTCAGAGGCCGTCGCGCCCGTCATCGGTTCCCATCTACGCCTGCTCATCCAGTCTTGGTTCCTGTCTCATCAGTCCTGTCTGTCTCTCAGTCTGTCTGTCTCTCAGTCTGTCTGTCTGTCTCTCAATCTGTCTGTCTGTCTGTCTGTCCTTGGGGGCTGTTCCCTATGGTAATGTGCTCATTGTCTCCTGCATCAGTCTTTGTCTTCTCAATGGCTTCATGAATATGAGTCTCTCTCGGTTTTTGTTCAATGTTATTTATGTCGTGTCCATTTGGCCGTCCGCTGACACAAAGCACACGGTTTATTCTCTGAATAAATATGAGTGGATCTGAATGAGACGTTAAAACACAAATTGGTGTGTGTTAATTTTCTCTCCCTGTGGGTTGTAAAGCAGGTTGTCCAGCTTGCTAATGGACCGATGGCTGCAGAGAGAGAGACAGACGCACAGATGGGCTTGTTTTATCAGGATCATATAATCTTGTCACAGTTCTGTTCTGACACACCTGTACGTCTGCGATTCCTTTTCATCCTGAGCAGGTGCACATGGATTCAGAGCCGTAGCGCGTCTGTTTTTCTCCTGAGTGACAGTGAGATGAGACACACAGCACTCAGACCAGAGTGAGACAGGAACAGGAAATACACCAGAGAGACACATGTGAACATGACTTAACACGGGACAGAGAGAGCGAGAGCGAGAGAGAGAGAGAGAGTGCTGGGCTCAGGTGACGGCTGTTAGAGAGAGTTAATTAATCACATCAGTAAATGTTTACACATCTGTGACACACACACACACACACAACTGAGCATCTCACTGGATTCTCTTTTCTCAAGGGACCTGGAACATTTGTGCCTGAACATTTCCAAACAATATATAATCGTATCATTTCATCTGATGAGGTTACGGCTGAATTAACCGTGTAAAGCCTGATATATGAAATAATACTCAGGAAAAAAAACTTTTTTTTTTAATGCAGCAGTCTACTGACAAAATATATTAAAAAATTTGCATGTGTTTTTATTTTATATTATATTTGCTCCATCAGGATTTTATTATAGCTCATATATAGTCTGATCTAGAGAGAATATGGAGGAAGAACAGCTCAAACTGAGCAAAAATATGAATTAGCTGCAGATGCTGATATATACAGTGGTGTGAAAAAGTGTACAGTACTTCCTGATTTCTTATGTTTTTTTGCATATTTGTCACACTTAAAAGATTCAGATTTTTTAAACAAATTTTAATATACCCAAATATCTGCCAAGTTAACTACACAATGCAGTTTTTACTGATTATTTATTTTATTAGGAAAAAGCTTCCCCACCTGCTGGCATCATGTGAAAAAGTAATTGCTAACCGCTAAACTCTAATAACTGGTTGTTCCACCTTTGGCGCACAACTGCAATCAGTGTTTGCGATCACTGGCACTTGAGTCTTTCACGTCGCTGTGGAGGATCTCTGGCCCACTCTTCTTTGCAGGATTGTTTTAACGTCAGGTCCACATCTGGAGGTTGTCGCGCATGAATGCGGTTTAAGCATCTCAATCGGATTTATGTCCAGACTTTGATTTGGCCACTCCAAAACTTAATTTAGTTTTTCTTGAGGCATTCAGAGCTGGACTTGCTGGTGTGTTTTGGATCATTGTCCTGCTGCATAACCCAATTGCGCTTGAGCTTGTGGTCACAAACTGACGGCTGGATATTCTCCTTCAGGATTTTCTGATAGTGCAGAATTCGTGGTTCCGTCAATTATGGCAAGTCGTATAGGTCCTGAAGCTGCAAAGCAGCCCAGACCATCACACTACCACCACCATGTTTGACTGTTGCTATGATGTTCTTTTTATGAAATGCTGTGTTGGTTTTACGCCAGATATAACGGGACACACACCTTCCAAAAACTTTTGTCTCATCAGTCCACAGAATATTTTCCCAAAAGTCTTGGGGATAATTAAGATATTTTTTTGGCAAATGAGAGACGAGCATTTTTGTTCTTTTTGGTCAGCAGTGGCTTTTTTTTGCCTTGGAACTCTCCCATGGATGCAATATTTGCCCAGTCTATTTCTTGTTGTTGAATCATGAACACTGAGCTTAATTGAGGCAAGCGAGGCCTGCAGTTCTTTAGATATTGTTATGGGTTCTTTTATGACCTCCTGGATGAATCGTCGTTGCGCTCTTGGAGTAATTTTGGCTGGCCGGCAACTCCTGGGAAGGTTCACCACTGTTCCAAGTTTTCTCCATTTGTGGATAATGGCTCTGAATGTGGTTCGCTGGAGTCCCAAAGCCTTCGAAATGGCTTTATAACCCTTTCCAGAATGATACATGTCAACTATTTTGATTCTAATCTGTTCTTGAATTTCTTTAGATCAAGGCATGATGTGTTGCTATTTAAGCATACTTCACTTTATCAGACAGCTTCTATTTAAGTGATTTATTGATTCAAAAAGTCTGGCAGTAATCAGGTCTGAGTGTGGCTAGTGAAATTTAACTCATCTTTCTAAAATAACGTGGTTAATTTTGCACTTTCATGATTTAAAACGGATGGGCCATTCATATTTTTTCAACGTAGGCCACGTAGGTTTGGACCGCTTTTTCCCACTTAAATAAACTGATCATCATTGAAACGCATTTTGTGTATATTATAAATTTGTTTGCTGATCTAAAAATTTACGTGTGACAACACGCCCAAAATAAGAATCAGACACACTTTTTCACACCATGTATATAGCATGAACTTCTGCTGCTTGTAAATCTGAGACTTTAATACAGTACGCAGATACTGACCATAAAATGATCTAACTATCATTTGTAAGATTAGATGAGATTGAAATATCCAAACATATAATGATGCAATGCGGTCCAATGTGATTATGAGAGTACTTATATAATACTGAAAATAAAAAATGTATGATTAAGCAAAGGTTCTTTTGAACCTTTTTTATGTATAATTGGGTTACTAATAATCCTTCTATATTGAATTAATGAAATCCCAAATTGAAATAAATCAAAAAACATCTTTCTTATTGTATAGTGGTTGAGCGATACTTACAGTAGATGCGTCTGCCATTTATCACCGTGTTGAAATCGGTGTTGTCATAAAGTAAACTCAGTCTTGGATTATGGGTAAGGGTCAAGTTCACCCTGTGCTTCAATGTTTAACTCTCAAACATATGCTAAGAACGGACAAACGCGGGAACACCATGATGTTATGATTTCCGTTTTCCAACATTGGTGGTGTAGAATTCAGTGTTTTAATTCTACATGAGCCACTTTAAAACCCAATATCTGGGCAATCACCGAGACGGCTGAGACGGAGATAAACACTAATTTAAAAATAAGTTAATAGGATTGAATTAAACTTCCGATTAAACCGGTTATAATGAATGCGGTTTACTGAGGGCTGTGCTTGTGAATGCGAAATGTCCGTTCCATTTTATACCTGTACAAACATAAGAAGTGTGGGTCTTCTCTTTCTGTGTTGTGTTTTGTTGGTATTGTCTATTGTGAACACGGATCATAGCTGAAACTGTTGACTACTTTATTCAACCAAGTTTGTTCATCGAAACACTGATTTATTTAGATTGTGCACGCACTCTCTTTCTTTATCCGATGCATTGACTCGTTTAGATATTTGGTTGTTGTTCGAACACTATACTGGTTAATAATTCCTATTTTTGTTGCCTTTGTTTAGAACTAGATGGAAGAGCAAAGACAGACAAGTACATGCCGGAGCTTACTATTTTGTCGATGTAATATTACTCACATATTGAAGATGGTAACTACTCCCCCCTCTGTCCTCGTGCCCTTCAAAGCCTGAGTCCTTCTCTTCCTTCCCTCTCGCTGTACGAAACCCAAGTCGTATCGTTCCTTGTTAAGAATTCACGCTCGTCCCAACCCACTCTTTTCCTTGCCCTTCGTGTGTGTGTGTGTGCTGTGGGTGTGTCGCGGTGTGTGTGTGTGTTGTGTGGTGTGTGTGGTGTGTGTGTCCAGCTCGTGTGTGTGCTCTTGTTTGGTCGTGCTGTGTTGCGTGTGCTGCTGTTGACGAGAGAGGTAGGCGAGAGAAGTCGTCTGGTGTTGGTAGGCTGTGAGAGGTCTGGAGTATAGTGTGTTGCTGTGTGCTTGTGTTGTGTGTTTTGGTGCCGAGTAGCAGAGGAGTCGCAGTTGGGGGCGGTGCTTCGGGGGGTGGGGGGGGTGATGTGTGTTCATTAATCATAGAGTCTCCCTCAACGCGCTTCGCCCTTCTCCTGTGACCTTTTTCAAGTCTTTCATGTGAATTGTGTATTCTCCTACGGTTTCCCCCCTCATAGCTGATGTTTGCGAGCCGCTTCTGTTGCTTCTTATAACAGTGTGCTGGTTCCCTGGGACTCAGAGATCTCATTCGCCCTATCGATATCACTTTCTCCCGTGGTCGTGCTGCAATTCTCTCTCCATCCCGTACGTTGTGTTTTTATTTTCCCTTTTCTCATGTGTCGCACACAACCGAACTCCTAGTCGCACGTCGCCTGACTTTCTTTTCTTTCGGTTCCACAGTTCCTGCCTACTCGTCAGGCTGCTTCGTCACCACCTGGCTGCCACCTCCCCCTGCTACCCTGCTGCTCTGAAAACAAAACTGAATCCTTAGGATGCTGAGGACCACTGTTTTTTACCCCTCTCAGCGATGTCTGTTTGCTATGTTGGCTTTCCCAGGAGCGTTCTCGGGGTGGTTTTTACTTGAGCGTTGCCTAGGTCCGCTGGTTCTCCTTATCTTCGACATCATGTCATGGCGCTCACTTGTATCTTCCTCGTCTGGATTTTTATATCCTGAATCTTTTGCGTATCATAGTCCAATATGACGTTCTCATCCATAATCCCTTATATATCTTTCTTATAAAACCCCCATCCCATCCTTATTCTTATCCATATTCTATATTCATAATGGTGCTTTGAAGAACCTTTTATTTTCTCTTACCCTCCCGCCCTCTAACAGAATTCATTAATTTGAGCATAGTCATGTTTATTTCCCACAGACACACCCCCTTCACTCTATTAACGTGTGTTGTGTGTCTCTGTGTGTGTGTGTGTGTGTGTGTGTGTGTGTCTGTGTGACTGTTATGAGTGAGTGAGGTGAGTAGCGTGTACGTGACGTGTGTGTGTGGTGTGTGTGTGTGTGTGAGTGAGTGTCTGAGTGAGTGTCTTTGAGTGTCTGTGAGTGAGTGTGAGTGAGTCTGTGTGAGTGTGTGTGTGTGGTGATTGAGTTGAGTGAGTGAGTGGTAGAGTGAGTGTGTCCTTTGAAGTGTCTGTGAGTGATGTGAGTGTGGGTGAGTAACTGAGTGATGTGTGTGTTTGCTAGGTGGAGTGTGTGTGTGGTGAGTGAGTGATGTTGTGTGTTGTGTGTGAGTCTGTGTGTCTGTTGTCGATTGCGTGCGCTGTCATTAGCGTTAGCTGTCTTTGAGTGTCTCGGTTGGTGAGTGTGAGTGTGGTAAGTGTGTTCGGTGTGTGTGTGTGTGTGTGTGTTGAGTTTGTGTGTGTGTGTGTGTGTCTGTGTGGCTGTGTGTGTGTCTGTGTGTGTTTGTGAGTGAGTGTGTGAGTGAGTCGTGATGAGTGATGAGTGTGGTGTTGTGTGTCTGTGAGTGAGTGTTGGTTGATGTGTGTGTCGCTGTGTCGTGGTCTTGTGTGTGTCGTGTTGTTGTGTCCTGGGTGTCTCGTGAGGGCTTGAATTGACTGAGTGAGGTCTTCTGTCTGGTTCCTCTTGTGCTGTGTGAGTTGGTCGTGTTAGCCTGTCGTGTAGTGAGTGAGGATGTCTGATGTGATGTCTGTGCGTGTCTGTGTCTTCCTGAGTGGTGGAGTGTGTGGGTGTGTGTTGTGTGTTTGTGTGTGAGTGAGTGATGAGTGAGTGATGTGGATGTAGTGGTCCGTTGAGTGCTGGTGATGTGCTTGTTGTGTGATAACGTGGTGTGTGTTGTGCTGGGGTGAGTAGTGTGTGTGAGTGCTAGTGTGGTGTTGGTGTGTGAGTGTTGTGTGTGGTGAGTGAGTGTTCGGGGTGTGTCTTTTTCGAGTGTCTGCTGAGTGTATTGTTGAGTGGTGCTGCTGTGTGTGTGATGTCGTCGGTCTGAATGTGTGTGGGTGGGCTGTGAGTGGTGTCGTGGTGTGTGTGTGTGTGTCTTGTGTGCCTTTGGCCCTCTTAAGTATCCTTCGCCTCACTGTGGGACTGTGTGTAGTGCTGTTTGCTGCCTCTTTGTGAGTTGAGTGGAGGAGTGAGTGAGTGGAGTCCGTGTGTCCGTGCAGGTGGGTGTTCGTTCTGTGTGACTTCGGCCCGCTGTCGTGGCCTCCCTTTTAAGCGTGATGTGCTGTGCGTGTGTGCTTCGCACTGTTTCGTGAGTGAGTGAGTGAGTGATGGGTGAGTGAGGTGTGTGTGGGTTCGGTGTGTGTGTATGGTTTCATCCTGTTGAGCCGTCCCGCTCCCTCTGGATTCGTCTTAGTGAGGTGGTCTCTTTCTTGTGTGTCCTGTGATTGGAGGTTTCGCAGTGTCTGAGATGTCTTCGCCTGTGTGCTCTGTGTGTAGTGAGTGCGCTCTCCAGTTGTGCCCGAGTGATGTCGTTTCCGTTTAGAGTCGTCTCGTTGGCAGTGAGTTGTTAGTGGTTGTTCGTGACAGTTATCCGAGTTGCGGTGCTGCCTAGTGATGTGTGCTGTGTGCGTGTGTAAGACTGGTGTGTGTGAGTATTTGTCTGCGTGTCGTGCCTGAGGGTAGTGTCTAGTGCTTGAAGGTGAGTTTAGGGTGTGGTTGTAACCCTGAGTGAGCACTGTGGTTGTGTGTGAGTACTGAATGGTGTGTGTTTGTGTTTGCCTTGTGTGTTTGACTGAGTTGTGGTGTTCGTGTGTTGTGTGTCTGTGGAGGGATGTATGTGCGTGTGTTGTGGAGGTAATGGTGTGTGTGTGTGTGTGTGGTGACTGATGTGTGGTCTGTGTGTGTGTGTGTGATCAGTGATGCGTGAGTGAGTGCGAGTGTCTGTGTAGTGGTTATACTGATTGTTGTGGTGTGTCGTGGTGTGAGTGTGTTGTGCTGTTGTGTGCTGAGTGAGTGAGTGTCCATGTTGAGTGAGTGTGAGGTGTGAGGAACTGATTGAGTTGTGTGTGTTTGCTCGTGAGTGTGGTGTACTGTCGTGTGTGGTCTGTGAGTGAGTGTGTTGTTGAGTAACTGAGTGTGTGTTGGTTGTGTGTTGTGTCGTGTTGTGTGTTGACCTGAGTGGTGTTTGACTGTGTGTGTGCTGTGGCTGAGAGGGAGTGGAGTGAGTGCCTGATGGTCTGTAGTGGTATTTTGTGGTGGATTAACTGATTAGCGTGTGGGTGTGACTAGTTGTGTGTGTGTTTGAGTGAGTGTGTTTGTGTGTGTGTGAGTGAGTGTTTGGTGTGTGTTGTGTGTGTGTTGTGGGTGTGTGTGTTGTGAGTGTGTGAGTGCCCACGTCTGCGCTAGTCCTCGAGTGAGTGATGAGTGAGTCTCTTGAGTGTCGTTTGATTGAGTGTAGGTCGTCGTGAGTTTACCACAACTCGAGTCGGTTGTTGTCGTCTAGCCTGTTGTTGAATGTGTCTGTGTGTGTAGGGTGTCGTTTGGCTCGACTCAGAGTTCGACCTGTTGTGTGGCTGTTGTCTGTGTTGTTCGTGTGGTTCGTCTGTGACTATTGATAAGCACTGCCAATTTTGAATTACCTGATCTGTCTGTTGTCTGTATGTTGCTTCGCCAGTGCTTTCAATACCCCAGTATTATTCTTCAATTCGTCTGCTCTCTGAAGAAGATCAGAGGATATAGTGTAAAGACGAAAATGGTCATACTTCAAACTATGAAAGATCGCTGTAATTCCCGTTAAATCAGCTTCTTTTTCTATTATCATCAAGAGTCAAGACATCTCGAGACTCATGCGACGGTATGAGTTCACCGACGTCCACAGTACATGCAGAATCCCATCGCCCTGGGTGTATTGGTGTCGAGTGGTTACGCGACTATGAACTCGGTCAGTTCTTCTGTGTGGTACGTGCAGTTTAAACGCACCCGGCGGAGTTGGTCCTATGCCAAAAGTGCAACGTTTAGGCTCTCGCAGGCATCTTTCTCATCTCCACCTTCCTTGTTGCACACAAACACACTCCTTGTGTATGTGGTTGCCTTTCCTCTCAACCTCCTTGCCCCATGCCTCTGTGCTCCATATGGGTTAGTGCATAGACTGAGTACATTGCGCCCAATATAGACACTAGTATCTCCGCACTACAATGGTTTTAGTCAGTATTTCTATCTTTTGCTGTAGATGTGTTCAGTAGAGAAATATCGTTTTTGCTTAAGTTAATGAAGGGCCGAGTGCTATAGTTTGTTGCTGCCCAAGCTCTGACTCTATCTCATCAGTCTGTCTCGGAGTCCACATTAGAACAACAAACTGAGACCACTCATCCAGAGACTGTGCATTCAAGAAACCTCCGGCGAAGCCTGACTTGAAGACCGTCTGCTCATTCCCGAAGAGCAAAGCTGCTTTAAAACTCAAGGATGGCTCTCCCAAATGTTGGTTTATTGCATTAAGAAGTTATTGCTCTTTATGCAGCGTCCTCATTTTACAGCATATTGTACACAAGCGCCTAAACTTTTAAACAGCACTGTAGCTTTTGCAGGTTCTTGAGCATCAGTTCTTCTGGATTGAGTCGTCTCCTTGTTTCTGTTTCTTCATGTGCTCCAACAGACGGATGATGAATCAATCAGATCTCTGTGTGCATGCACTACATTATCTCACTGCATTATTCTTATGCAAACTGATATTCCTAATGACACCTACAGCAAAAGATAGAATACTCACTGAAAACATTTCATAGCTCTGGAAATACTAGTGCCATCGTTGTACAATGGCTTTGGTGTGCATCCGTCGTCTTGGAGACTGATGGGCTCCCTCTCGTGTGCGCTCTCACTGCTTGTTCTCCCTCCCACTCTCTCCTCTCTTTCTTCTCTTTCCAGAACCTTCCGAAATCCGATGGAGGCAGATGTCAGAGAGCACGTCACGTCCGACCGCCCAGCGCCCAGCAGACTGTGAACCCGACGTACCCACACGCTGCAGGACAGGAGCCGCACAAGCGAAGTCCTGCGCTACGTCCGCAAAGACGGCAGTGCACACTGCATCACGAACGTAGCGGGAGACCTACCGCGTAACCGACGGACATCTTCACCACGCTGTTGACCTCAGTGGAAGGGTTCCAACCTTTCATTCTGTCGTGCTGTTTTCACCGTGCCGGTGGCCTGTTCTTTCGGACTTCAGGTGGTTTGCTGATCGCTTACATACGGAGATCTGAGCACTAGGAGATCAACCAGTGGATCCTTGCGTCAACTAACCTCACAGCTTCGGTGTCTGCTTTCTTGTTCTCGATAATAGACTGAGAGCGAACCATCGCTAACGGCCCAGGGTGATCACTGACAGTGCCCGGGCATTCGTGCTGCGCTGGGTGCATTCGGTGCGTGCTCCATCCATCGTCACAGCCCTTCACTGTGGGCTGCCTTTCGTGAAGATCTCGCAGCCCAAGAGCGTCGCCGGACTCTGTGTCTCCACCACTCCGTCATCTCCATCGCCGCGACGGCCGGCTTGTCTGATGTTTCGCGTCGTAGACCTCGGACTCGCAATCGTGCGCGTCCATTAGAGGCCAACTGATCAGTCCAACAGACCAAGTTTGAGAGTTTCATCCCTGCTCAATCAGACGACATGACCGTGGGTTATGACACCAGACGACCGCCTCTCTTCGTGTCTACGCTCATCTCTGCCATGAGATCAATCACACGCCCTCTGGGAGATCTCCAAGAAGTACCTTGCCCATGCGGAGCTGGAATCGTGGGTGATCCTGGCGGCATGGTAAGGCGCACAGGTACCCCCTTGAAATCGCAGTTTTTCATTGCGCCAGAGATTACTTTACACATATTGCTATTTTTCCCTGCCTGGTACGGCACGTACGTTTCACTTTTTTTGGGGTTTTCCACTCTGGGTTACAGCTACCTGGCTACATGGTAACTTTTTTTAGTACCACCTCGGTTTGATATTCCAGTGACCCGTACGTTTACAAAAACGGGGCATGAACCTCTGCAGAATCACGGATTGGCCCTGTAGAGAAGCGTCCCTACCTGCTTCACTGAATTGCGACACCAACACAAAAGAACCGCTAATTTAAATTCAGCACAGCCAGCGAAGGATCGAACGCAATTGTTTTGAACGAGCGCACCTTTTTTAACAACCAAAAAGTGGCTGTTTCGTTGTCTGTTGAAAACAGATAACTGGGACAACAAATTCTCCAAATCTTTCAGATGATTTTAGATTAAAGCATTGCATTGAAGGTATGCAGTGGATTGGTTCATGCATTTGCTTCGCTTTGAACTGCACACGGAGAGTAAATGTTGCAACTTAGAAGAAGCTCAAACATCATTTTTGTCACGTTTTGATCACTGCATCATTCCCAGACCTCCACTCGAGTGATTTCAGAGGTTTCATCACTGCAATATTATTCTAACACAGTGGTTCTCAACCTTTTTTTCCACCGGGCCGCACTATGGTCCAAGTGCAAGTCTCACGGGCCACACGCAAATCATTTACATATTTCGTCACCAATACAAACCAACCAGATTCATAATATTATAGCCTAAATATTATGATATAATCGATTACATTAATTGAAATAAAAAAATAATTCTACTCCCCATTAATAAAACACCTGATGCCTGGTCGGAGCGACCCATTTTTGCATTCGGCTCGAAAGCAGTAACAGCACAATGAAGTTGCGATTGTAAGTTGCAGTCTGTAAGACGCGCACGGAAGCGTGACTTGAAAATATACGTTCACAAATGTAGCCTGTGTTGATCCAAATATGGAAAACGCTTTCGAATTTAATAATCTGAGGTTCTCTACAGAGATGTTTTGCCACATTTCTGCAAATAAGGATGACTGCTGCATAGATTGTTTTCACTTTTGCCTGATTCTAGATCTCCTGCATTTCAGCCCGTGCCCCTCGGCCGCCGAACTTTTTTACGCCCCTCGGGCTGGGCTTCGGGACAATTTTCATGTCATAGTTCAGACGCGGGCCGGGCCTCGGGCCTGGTTTAGGCTTCTCCTTATTTTTTTATATTTTAGACATCCATCAATTAGTTATGAAAAAAATTGCCTCGCTGGTGGAAACAACACAAGACCGTGCTGCCGCGACTGTAAGAGCGGCTCGACGGTGTTTAGTGTCCCGCAGCAGTATGTTTGGTGCGTGCCGTCAGCCCGCGCTGAACAGTTCTGCCTTCACATGCCACGCACTATGCTAAAGCTTGCCGCAAAGCACCGGCAAAAGTAATTACCATGAATGTGTCAGGGGGGGGAATAGTAAGGAGATATTTTAATTATTTATTAATAAATTTGTGTTTTCTGAGTCCGTGTCGCAAAGATGAAGATCCTGACTCGCTATCTCCTCATTAGACGCGCCTTTAGAGAGAAATGCATCTTTACAGATTAATGAAAGAGTTTTTGTTTTCGATTATTTTGTTTTAATTAAAGTAGTAATTTAAAGCTTTCTATAGATATATTTATCATGTCTGTGAGGCAAGTATTCACTGAGTTTCTGTTCATTTTTGTGAAGCGCTCCTGTTCAAGACAGAGACGGCAGAAACCGTTTATTTTTATTTTTTTTATAAAAGCACAACGTTTTGTTGATTATTGTGAGTGCACACAAATAAAAGTAGACACTTCACAGTTCCGAATGATGTATTACTCTTAAAAAAAACAAACCTTTATGGAGCACAAATGCGTGATCCACTGAAAAAATGCAAGTGTCGCTACTGGCCGTCCTATGATCCTGCAAAGCGCACTTTTAGCCTGTTACCTCTCCACAGAAACTATTTAACAGCACACATTTATCTCTCGGTTTTTCCGTTAAACATTGTTATAGCTTGCACTGTTTTTATATCTATAGTTTTACTTAGGTAAGTCGGGATGATTGTTGAGATAGGCTATTGATTCAAACATATTATGATCAGCCTCACTGTCTTCTGCTGGCCGCTGGTCAGTATACTTATAAAAAACTCACTTATTTCCCGACCAAAAAATGCTCCAAACGTTTTTCTAAATTAACATAATAAAAAAACGAAACGAAATATAACAACTTTGCCATTACATACAAAACTGAAATATTTTAATAGCTGAAACAGTAGTATAAACTGTTTGGGAGAAGGGGGCAGGGCCGGGCTCGGGTCGGTAATTCTGATAAGCTGTCGGACCCGGGCCGGGCTAGGGCCTGAAGGTCATGTATTTGAGGCCCGTGCAGGGCTCTAGCCTGAACATCTTCAAGTGAGTGGCGGGGCAGACCGAAAGTCCAGCACTTTCCTACCTTCACTGCTGCGACTACTCTTGTTTGAATGTGTTCCTTTGCTGGCATTTTCCACATTTCGTTTTTCTCCCTTAATAAGAAATGTGTCCATTCTGATGCTCAATTTGACCAAACTATTGGCTGCTGATGACTATTTGAATTGAACTCTGCCAAAGTGCGTGCTTGTAAGTGTTCATTAAATGTTTAACGTTAATTAGCTACGTGAGTACAGGTCTGCTCATGTCTGAAAATAATATATGAAAAACTAAATTATTTTACATAACAAAAACTTTATAGCTTATATTTGTTTAGTACATTTGTTTATTCTGTAAAAACTAAAATGAATTGTGTAAACTAAAGTTGATTATTTTAAAGGGGTCATTTGATGCTGCTAAAAAGAACATTATTTGTGTATTTGGTGTAATTAAATGTGTTTATGCGGTTTAAGGTTCAAAAACACTTTATTTTCCACATACTGTACATTATTTGTTTCTCCTCTATGCCCCGCCTTTCGGAAACGCGTTGATTTTTACAAAGCTCAAAGTGCTCTGAAAGCAGGTGTGCTGTGATGGCCAGCTATCCAGTGCGTTGTGATTGGCCGAATACCTCAAGCAGTGAGACAGACATGTTAACGTGACCGCTGACGACCCCGGGCTGGACTCCGCTTCGTCCACGGTGAAAGCCGATCCGGCGATCCAGAGCACGAACGTGACTGTATTTCCTCGCTACCCGCACAGATCACTCCGGCCCATGACACGCGGATATCGCCGCGTTTTGTAAGACCAACACACACGTAGTTTCGCTCTCACATGAGGCCACAGCGCCCTCCACGACATGGCTGCCGGCAAACAATACTATCCGCGAGACTAATGTTACGCCTTCTTTCTTTGTGTGAACATTTGGGCGGCGTTATGCAAATCTTCCCACATAGTGATGTAGATATGTGGGTGTGTGTTAGAACGAGCCGTTTTAGGTAGGCGTGGCAGAGTCTTAACTTTGATAAAGTTGTTTTTTTGGTTTTGAGACTTTAGTCTTTGCAACGTTACAGATCTTCTTTATGCACCAAGAGCTTATAACACTCCAAAGAGAAAGGAAAAAATTGAAATCGCATCATATATGACCCCTTTAATTGTTTTCAGCAACGTGGGCTCTCATTTGAACCTCGGGGCCGCGGGTTGAGAACCACTGATCTAACTCAAGGAATGGGGAGAGTATTACTTCGGTTTGCTGACATGCAGGTTAAAGTCATCTAGTTAATTTTGTCCATATTTGCATACGTGGCTAATCGAATCAGTGTTAATTTCATATTGTGGTATTTGAATTAGGTTATGACTTGTATTCTAGTGAGTAATTAGTCAGTTCAACCAGAGTGTGTTTATAGTAACCCTCCTATCTCTGGTCATCACTGTCCAACTAGACGATAAAACTGACACGACGGTCATAAAGCTAGAAAAACAAACTGAATGAGTGTCACAGATCACATGATCTTAAAGGGACCGTTTACATTAATGCATGAACATCCTGTCATGATTTACTCACCTACTCATTTATTCATGTCTTCCCAGACCATTTTCAGAGTTCAGATGTGGACCATAATCTGAATAAATAATCTTTCCATTGATGTATGGTTTGTTAGGATCGGACAATATTTGAAAATCTGGAATCTGAGGGTGCAAAAAAAATATAAAAAATTCGGAGAAAATATCTTTAAAGTTGTTCAAATGAAGTTCTTAGCAATGCATATTACTAATCAAACATTAAGTTTAGATATATTTACGGTAGGACATTTACTAAACATTGGGTTAGGGTCTTTTAGGTCTTTACTTAATATCCTAATGATTTTTGGCATAAAAGAGAAATGTATCACGATGGGTGAACGATCGCTCTAACAGCATCCTCAGAGAAAGACTGAAACAGGAGCGAGCTCACATCAGGACTCGCGATATAAATATAGTGCCAGATCAATACACAGTGGCTTATAAAGGCTCTGTGTGCTGGGAAATATCCCAGAAATCCCACTGGAGTCCAGTACTGGAAACACGATAGATGAGCGTGACCTGACCTCGTGTGTCCGAGGATCATTAAAGACTTTGAGCTTCTCACGTGGTGATCTTTTCCCACTTTCATGATCCGTGTAGTTCCCCTGTGTGAGGGTGGATGGATCTGGAGATCTGCAGTGAAGCGCTGCGGTCGCTTCAGATGAGTGTGTGATTCGGCCGGAGTGACGTAACACCTTTAGAAGACCATCGAGCGTCTCACTTTCTTTACTCCTCCAGTTTCATTTGAAGATGAGCAGCGACACATCAGAACTGACGCAGACGCAGAGCCACACCGATCCAGTTATATGATTCTTTTCAGTGCAGTGATGCTTGAGCTGACCTGGTGTGTTTGCAGCTGAAAAGAGTTTATTAGAGCAGTTTAATCACAGTCGCTTTCATGAAGCATCACCTTCGTCGAAGTTTGCGAAACGGCTTCTCGAACGAGAAAAATGTATACTTTTGTCGATCAGGAATTGATTAGCTCGTAGCTGTGATGTCACATGAGAACTCATGCATTTAAACAAAATAATGCACACAGTTGTATCATTTACAGTTGTTTTTCAGCTGCTTGCACACAGAATCTTCACTTGTCACAGTTTCTGAAAGCTGACACTCAAACAGCAGAAGCTCACACCAAATCTAAAAAACCATTCACTAATTTTCAGCCTTCAACTCAGTTTTCAATTTCATAAAACACAACACACAGTTCTCTATGTAACACACAAATCTAACAGGAATTAATATTACGGCAAAGCTGTTTGCAAATGCTTGCTTTTCAGATGTGTTTGTGATATTTTGAATGCAGTGCTTCGTTTTGCAAGAGATGCGAGGCCTTTTGCATTTTGTGTGCAATTCTTGGATTTGTGTGTGAAGTTTTGTAAAAAAAAAAAAAAAGGAGGCAAAGTTTTGAAAATGTGTTTGAGTAGTTGAAAAAAAAAAACCACAAAAAACTATAATAAACACTGCAATAGATCTCTCCATCTATTCCACAGATGATCCTGTTGAGAAGTTTCCCTCTTCTGATGGTTGTTCACATCTTTTCCAGCATCTTCTGCACATTTGAGCTCTTCCCGACAGCGAGTGCATGATGTGAGATCCATCTGTTCACACTGAAGACCAGCGAGAGACTGCTCGAGAAGGAAACACACGATACTCCTCGACATGATCATCTGTGTCAGTTCAGTTATTATCGGGTTTGTGGAATAGATGGAAACGTCTGCGGTTGCTAATTTCTTTGAGACTTTCCACTATTTTTAATGGCCTTTGAGACTGATTTCAGTGGTATAGTTTCTCATTTTCTATGAGCTGCATTTCAGCGTTAAAATAGCCTGAGAAACGGAGGATCTTCTAGATACAATTAGGCACACACAAAAAAAGCAGCGCCTTTGCTTTCTCTGCAACTGTGATGCTATTCTGAGGGTTTGTGAATGCGGTTGCCATGGCGACGGCTCAGCATTAGGACAACACACTGACATTATATAACAACCTTATCTAAACCGTGCCGCCGGAGTATTACTGTTATTATGATTACTAGTGTTGTTATGATGCACGAGATTGATCTGTCATCATTGCGGCAGGATTCTCAGTCTTCTGTCTCTTGTTCAGTAGCGCAGGGCCACGTGTGCAGATCACGACACGCAGAGTGAGGAGTTTAAGCCATCCTCGTGTCTAGTTTCCATCGGCAGACGGCACACGCCGCATTAACTCTCAGACACATTTCCTGGAGAGAGAAGTGTTCTTCAGGATTGATTGTGTTTCAGCGAGCAGTGAGGTCGAAGGTGCTCAGGGCATGACTGGGGAACGGGAACAGCTGGTGACGTGTTCACAGCTGACCTGTTGCCATGGCGATGAGAACACGCATGAGGACACGTGTCATCACAAGACACATGTCGACAGGGACGCGTTCTTTGTGCTGTTCAGCTTTAATGTTGTTCTGCTCGTCGTGTAGGTTCTGCAGCAGCTCTGTGTCGTGTCCTGAGCCACAGTGAGCGTGTGTGTGTGGGAGTGTGTGTGTGTGTGTGTGTGTGAGTGTGTGTGTGTGTGTGTGTGTGTGTGTGAGTGAGTGAGAGTGTCTCAGTGTGTGTGTGTGTGTGTGTGTGTGTGTGTGTTCTGTGAGTGAGAGTGTGTGTGTGTGAGAAAGAGAGTGAGTGTGTGTGTGTGTGTGTGTTGTGTGTGGGTGTGTGTGGGTGTGGGTGTGTGTGTGTGTGTGTGTGTGTGGTGTTGTGTGGGTGTGTGTGTGTGTGTGTGTGTGTGTGTGGTGTGTGTGTGTGTGGTGTGGTGTATCAGTGTTGTGTGTGTGTGTGTGTGTGTGTGTGTGTGTGTGAGAGTGTATCAGTGTGTGTGTGTGTGTGGGTGTGTGGTGTGGTTGTGTGTGTTTGTGTTTGTGTGTGTGGGTGTGTGTGAGAGTGTCTCAGCTGGTGTGTGTGGAGGGTGTTAAGTGTGTGTGTGTGTGGTGTGGAGTGTGTCTGTGTGAGGTGTGGTGTGTGGAGGTGTCTCAGTGTGTTGTGTGTGTGGAGGAGTGTCTCAGGTGTGTGTGTGTGTGGAGTGTGTCTAAGTGTGTGTGTGTGTGTGGGGTGGGTGGAGTGTTGCTCTGTGCGAGTGTGTGTGTGTGTGTGTGTGGGAGTGTGCTAAGTGTGTGTGTGTGGTGTGGAGTTGTCTAAGGTGGTCGTGTGTGGTGTGGAGGTGTCTCTGTGTGAGTGTGTGTGTGGCGTGTGGGGTGTGGAGTGTGTCTAAGTGTGTGTGTGTGTGGGATGTGGAGTGGGTCTCTGTGTGAGGTGTGTGGTGTGTGTGTGGAGGTTTCTAATGTGGTGTGTGTGTGTGTGTGGAGGGTTCTCTGTGAGTGGTGGTGTGTGTGTGTGTGGAGTGTGTCTTCTGTGTGAGTGTGTGTGTTTGTGTGTGGGAGTGTGTGTTTTGGAGTGTGTGAGTGTGTGTGTGTGGATGTGTCCTGTGAGGTGTGTGTGTGTGTGGATTGGGTCTCAGGTGTGTGTGTGGTGTTGGAGTGTGTCTCAGTGTGTGTGTGTGTGTGTGTGGAGTGGTCTCACTGTGTGTTGTGGAGTTTGTGTGTGGTATATGTGTTGGCGGCTGCCACAGAGCTGTTTGGGAGGGTTCTTGAGCGTGGGCATGCTGTCTGCTGATAACGGTGTAGTGGACGCTCTCCTGTCACAGCAGCGCAGGGACGCAGGGATTGGCTTAAAGTGTATCTCACACCAGATGATGAAAGTTTCTCAACAGCCCGGTATAGCAAAAAACAAACACGCGGTGTCTCGTGACGGGACTCTGTGTGTTCAGGTTAACAGTGGAGGTGATGAAGCGTGATGCAGCTCAGCCTGATTCACACACGACAGCGCGTACATAAGCGGGACTGTGTGTGTGTGTGTGTGTGCGGGGTGGTGTTGTGTTTGTTTCTGAGCTCTGCGAGCGCAGAGGGAACGGCACACGAGAAGCACTCACAGATGTGACACAGTGTTTGGATTGTGACTGGAGACAGTGACCTTTGAACCCTGGACTCGCTCAGTGTTCGTGTCACATTTGTTCTGCATCTAATGGAACAGGAGTGTAAAGAGGCTGTGAGGATGGAGGTTTACTGTTGTTCTGTCTTAAGCTTCTCCATCACATCTTGTTTTCTACATTTATCTTTATTCATTTGACAGACTCTTGACATACAGCACATAGTATCACTTCATGCTTTCTCTGGAAATGAAAGCACATGCTGATGAGTTTCATATCCATGGGGTGATTATTTGGAAAATGTTTTGGGTAAATATCAGTGTTTCATTGATCAACACTCAACAGAACTGACTATCACGTCTATCACGATCAAATATGCTGAACGTTTGTTGTTCTAACCTGCTCTCTCTCTTTCTCTCACACAACGCACACAACACCCACAATCAACACTAACACACCACACACACAAAAATAACACTCACACACACACTCACCACACACACATCACACACACACTCACACTCACACTCAAACACACACACACACACACACACACACACACCACACACTCACTCACACTCACACACAAACACACACACACTCACTCACACTCACACACACACACACACTCCTCACACTCACACACACACTCACACACACACACCTCACACACACACACTCACACACACCACAACACTCACTGCACCTCACACACACACACACACACTTCACTCGCACTCACACACACACACACACACACAGGTTTGTTTTTGTGAAAAGTGGGGACTCTCCATAGGCGTAATGGTTTTTATACTGTACAGACCGTATATTCTATTGCCCTACACCAAACCTACCCCAAAACCTACCCCTCACAGGAGACTTTGTGCTATTTCAGATTTCAATACACTCCATTCTGTGTGATAAGCGTTTTGAAAAGTGGGGACAATGTCCTGAAAAGTCACCTTCTCCTTGACATACCTGTCATACCTTTGTCATTATACAAAATTATGTCCTCATTTGTCACAAAAACGCGCACACTCTTCACACACACACCACACACCACAACACACCCACACACTCTCCCACACACCCACACACACACAAACACAAACACACACACACACTCACACACACACAATCACTCACACACACTCACACACACACAAACAAACAAACACACACACACACAAACACCCACACTCACACACACACACACCCACAAACACTCACACACACAAACACCACACACACACAGCACACACTCACACACACACTATCACACACACCACACACTCAGACACACACACACACACACACACACACGCACACTCAACACCACACAATCATAACACACACACACACACACACACTCACACACACACTCACAAACAGCACTCACACACCACACACACACACCACACACTCACACACACACACAACAACACACTCACACACACACTCTCAAACACACAACCACTCAATCACACACACACAACACAAACACACACACACACACTCCTCACCGCACACACACACACACACACACACACACCCACACACACACACAACACCACACACACACACACACACACTCACAAAAACACAAACACACCCACACTCACTCACTCACCCACCCACACACTCACTCACACACACACCCACACCACATCCCACACACACTCACACACACACTCTCACACAAACACACACACACACTCTCACACACACACACAAAAACACACTCACACAAACACACACACACACAACACACACACTCACACACACACTCTCACCCACCCACACACATCACTCACCCACACACACACACACACACACACACACAACCACAACCACACACTCACACACACAACTCATCACACACACACACACACCACACACACGCAAACACACACTCACCACTCACACACACACACTCACTCACACACACACACACACCCCACCCCACCACCACACACTCACTCACACAACACACACACACACACAACAAACACAAACACACACACACACAAAAAAAAACAAACACACACACACACACTCACACTCACACTCACCCACACACACTCACTCACACACCACACACACACACACACCACACACATGACACACACACACACACACAACTCACACACACACACACACACTCAGAACATCACACACACACACACACACCACACACTCACACACAAACCACACACACACACACAAACACAAACAACACACACACACACACACACACACACTCCCACTCACACACACACACACACAAACAAAAACACAAACACACACACACACACACTCCCACACTCACACACACACACTCACTCACCACACACACACACCCTCACACACACACTCACTCACACACACAAACACACACACACACACACAACCACAAACAAACACACACACACACACACACTACACACTCACACCACACACTCACACACACACTCACACACACTCACACACCACTCACACACACACTCACAAACACTCACACACACAAACGTGTTTCGCACTCATTATCTGAGTCATTTCACCGCGGTATGCTGAGATCATCAGGAAGCCGTTGTAAACAAGACAGAAAGAGAGCACGAGTTTCACCCCAGCTCACCGTCATCACATTTAAGCGACTGAAACATTCACAGAAAGCAAACGCTCGTCACGAATGAAGCTTTCACTCGATGTGTGTCGATTAAAGCCACAGTCAAACGCACACACTCACATCATAAAAAAGCGGCCTCTGATTAGTGCTCACTCAGTAGTTTGCCCAGACAGTTACTGCACTATTAATGTGTTTGTGTCCTCGATACTTCTGTTAGATTCAGTGTTTGGAGTTGAGTTAATACTCCTTCACAAGTTCTGTTCTGGCTACAGTTCAAATCAAAACATATTGAGCATTTAATAATTGTTGAATGCTAAAATGTTTGTTTTCAACTTCCAAATAGGTGTCCAATGCTTGATAAATAAATATTTGATTGCTGAATTTTGTACCCTAATTGAAGTAGCTGTTTATTAGGATCATGATTTTGCATACCATTGCATGAATGACTGCCTGACACGTAATATATTATTATAATTATGATTAACAATCAAATGATTTATTTGTTGCTATGAATACAGGTGCCGCAGTTGTCTTCTAATGAAGGACTTGTTTGTCATCGAGTCAGTGCTGCTGATGCAAAGTAGGCCCTTCGTTACTAAACACCAAGAAACTCGATTAGGATACAATTATGAGTCATTCGCAAACTGTTAACATTAAACGGTTGGTTACTTTAAAACTAACCTTCATGTGGGAGATCACAGGGATGTGTGAATATTGGTTGCATATGTCAGATTTATAGAGTAAAGCTGCTGCTATCAAACATGGGTTACTTCATCAGAGTCAGTGTAAAGCTGAAGGATTGATCAAACACGCAACTGATGGACGGTTTGCCAAGAAATTTCATGCTCCCTTATAAAAGTATTATTTTTTTAAATACAAAAATACAGTAGTTTATTTTGATACACTTAAAATGAATGTATTTGGTATTTTATTTTAAAATACATTTTGATGTATCGTTGCCCATCCCTGATCAGTGCTTTTTGCAGGCTACATTTCAGTTCATTAGCATTTATATTATATATATTACTATATATATATATATATATATATATATAACTGAAGTATGTGACAAAATAAAATCTTGAATATGGAAATGAGAGAAGCAGAAATTGTGATTGTGATTAAATACAATAAATTAGGGCTGGGCGATATGGCAATTTTTCATAACGTTTGACCGATTCTCGATTTTTAACTAGTCAACTTGAAAATGTAACTACAACATGATTCACTAGTTACTTATTAACCCTCTAGTTAAAGAAAATTCTATTAGAGTGCAGCACACATGAAGCTGTCAACATGATGTAAATGTTAAACGAATCACTTCTTTGCAAACTACAACTACATCTTGTACAAACTTGTCTTATACATATTATATGTTCAGAAATAATACGAGAAAAATGCTTTAAAAAAAGTCAAGGTAATTCAAATTCAGAATGACTGAAGGTATAACAGCAGCAGACTATTATGAACTATAAATGTTCTGTAAAAACAACAGCAGCTTTCAACCTCTCACCATGATGCAAACATGAAATATCAGACATACAGCAGTAGTTCTTTACAGGTTTTTTATTCGATTGCGCTGCTTTTCCATTGTTTTTCTGTGTAAACATGGACGTGTTTGACTCTTGCGCTCGCGTCTCTTGCATGAAACAACAGTCTACACTGCAAAAAAATATCCTCTTACTCAGTATTTCTGTCTTGTGTTCTAGTATAAATATCTAAACATTCTTGAATCAAGATGCATTTACTGTACAAGTCAAATGTTTAAGATATTAAGTATTAGTTATTAGTAATTAGTTTTTCCTTAAAACAAGCTAAATATCTGCCAATGGGGCAAGAAAAATAATCTTGTTTAGCCTTTGGATTAAGATTATTTCTTTATATTTTTTATTACCCAATATCTTAAGTAATTGTACTTGTACAGGAAGAATCTGGATTAAGAATGTTAATATTTATACTAGAACACAAGACAGAAATACTGAGTAAGAGAATCATTTACTGTGCTCAAGTTAAAAGAAGTTCACTCTCATCTTCTTGCATGTGTTTCCTCTTCCACTGCCGCGTCACATCTTTATCAACACAAAAACTCATTCTGTGTGATATCAGCGCTTAATCACTCTTTTCTCTTTACTGTTATCACCGGGCATTTTGTCAAAGTGTCTAATTCTAATGTTTGGTAATATTTCTATTCAAAACCACGATTCCTTGATTTCTAAAAAATAAAATCGTGGCAAAACATTAAATTCAAATGAATGGATAAAGTCTCCCAGCCCTGCATTTGTGCTCTGAATGGTGTTGTGGCTTCCTCACCTCAGTTGTGGTTGTGTGTGTTCCTCAGGAATGACGTGTCAGGCGCGCAGCTCGTATGTGGCCAGCGAGATCAAGTGGGGCTACCGCTTCACACCCGTCCTGACGCTGGAGGACGGTTTCTACGAGGTCGACTACAACAGCTTCCACGACATCTACGAGACCAACACTCCCAGCTGCAGCGCGCGAGAGCTGGCGGAGGTGACGGCGCGCTCCCGTCTGCCTCTCACCTGGTCAGTGTCCAGCAGACTGAGCACACAGGGGCTGCCGGACCCTCAGGAGAAGAGGAGCGCAGCGGCCGAGGAGCTGACGGAGAGGAACGGAGACGTCGCCAACATAGAGAGCGAGTCCAAAGTGTAGGAGCACACGCGCATCTCTCCTCGCCTCTGCGCCGCCGGACGTTTGGCTGAGGTCAGAGGTCAGAGGTCAGCTCAGGAAAGCGCCCCGAGGCAGGACACGGACCCTATCTCATGCGCTTTTTCTCGCGCCGAAGGATGTGCGCGGGCGACTGCATGGTTCCCGAAACCAGTTTTTTTTCTTAAAGATAAGAAATGATATTTTCAGATTTGTAATTCAAAGATTAAAACCTATATATGTATATGAATATATATATAGCTCTATTCTAGGGCATTTGCATTTGTATTTTTTGTATATATCTGTTGGGTTTGAGGTTGTTTGATACGGCACGGAGTCGTATATTCTGCCTTCTGGAATAGCGACAGACATATTTATCCACGCATGTACAGACGGTCCTGTAGTCGACTGACTCTGATGTACATAGTTTCAGTACTGTAGGCCATACTAGCAGACGCTGAAGGAGGACGGCGGTGCGCGCGTGTTGCATGGGATTGTGGGGCTGGTGTGTGCGAGTGTGTGCGTGTGTGTGCGCGTGTGTGTGAGTGAGAGAGAGAGAGATAGTGTGTGTGTGTGAGTGTGTGTGTGTGAGTGTGTGTGTGTTTGAGTGTGTGTGTGTGTGTGTGTGTGAGTGTGTGTTGTGGTGTGTGTGTGCGGTGTGTGAGTGTGCGCGCGCGCGTTTCTGTGACAAATGAGGACATAAATTTGTATAATGACAAAGGTATAACATGGGTATTACAAGGAGAAGGTGACTTTTCAGGACATTACCCCATGTCCCCACTTTTCAAAATGCTTATAAATCCCACAGAATGGAGTTTTTTTGAAATCTAAAAAATGCAGAAAAGTTTCTGTGAGGGGGAGTAGGTTTAGGGGAGGGTTGGGTAGGGCAATAGAAATACGGTCTGTACAGCTTTAAAACATTACCCCTATGGAGAGTCATCATTTTCACAAAAACAAACTGGTGGGTGATGTGTGTGGTGCGTGTGTTGTGAGCGTCGTGTGTGTTTGTGGTGTTGTGTGTGTGCGTGTGTGTNGTGTGTGTGAGTGTGTGTGTGCTCCAATAACCTTCTGTACCGTCATCAGCCATGATCTTTCTGTCCCTTTGCTCTTCCTTTAACTCATAACTGGATGAAGAAGGTCAAGTGAACCTGATGCTGCAGACGTTTGCGCGAGTCTCTCTGTGTTTCTGTTCGTTCGGTCGAACAGAAGGGGCAGACGTCACACACATCAGCGTTCAGTTGCACACGAGACCAAAGACCCGAGCCCTCATGCCACTAACGAACGCCTCACGATTAACGATTACAGCGTGTGACCGACATATTTCATTTAACGCCAGTGAGAGTCACTGTTGCACTGCACACTTAATGGAGATCACAGACAAAAGCAAAGCGGAGCTCGTTGACATTCAGTTATCAGTGTCGATAATGATCGTTAAGAAGCACAAATGTCCAGGAGATATTTATTGACATAGTTGTGTAGTGTGAACAGAACAGTGATCTGACGTCAAGTCACCTTTATTTATATAGCGCTTTTTACAATACAGATCGTGTCGAAGTAGTAAAGCTTTACAGTATTAATTAGGAAAATATTGTGTCAATAATGCAAAATAACAATAGTAAACTCAATTTTTTCCGTTAAAGGCAGTTCATCATTGAATTCAGTCATCATCCAGCTCAGTTCAGTTTAAATAGTATCTGTGCAATCAAGTTGATGATATCGCTGGATATTAAGTGTCCCCAACTAAGCAAGCCAGAGGAACCAAAACTCCATCGGTGACAGAATGGAGGAAAAACCTTGGGAGAAACCAGGCTCAGTCGAAACAGCAGGTTGATCCATGCTGCAGCAAGGCAGATTGTGCAGAGGACTCATGGCCTTAACTCTTTCCCTGCCAAACTTTCATGGCCCCCAGAATATTTTGAATAAATATCTGAACATTTAGTCATTTATATTTAGCAGACAGTTTTATTCTAGCTTCATGCATTATTTTTAACCAACATTTGAATGTGAGTAAGTTTCATTAAACAAAACAAAAAAAAAACTTTTTTGACATTTTGAACAAAAAGCTGAGAAAATAGCATTTTTGTCAAAGACTAAATCTGGATCAGATTTATATAGATGATCAAAACATAGATGAAGTCATCAACATTCGGCAGATTTGATTTATGTAATGATTTATATTGGATGGCGATTGCTTGTTTGTGCTGCTTCTTCGCAGTGTTTTGATCCAGAGATTCAGTACTCGATCAGAAGATGTGTAATAGCGCCTCCTACAGTATAACAGTGAAAACACGGCAAGCCGGAGAATCCCGTCAATGACAGGGACAGAGTTAAAGGGGTACTAGTTCTCTCGAAGTATTACTGTTAGTAATACTAATAGAACATTCGTTCAAAGTTATCTGGTCTTTAATAACATTCTCAAAACTTTTGCACTGGAATTTGATTTATTCATTATTCATGGGAAGTTTTTTTCTAAAATGTTTTAGTTGAATGTTCATCTAACTTGTTTTTTTGTTTGTTTCAGAATGTTCAGAGAACATTTAAAAGTAGCATTTCTGTAATGTTTGCAAAATGATAAAATGAAATATTTCCTTTTAACATTTGCATTACCAAGAATTTATTTTGAACATTTAAAAAGCATTAAGGAATAACTTTTTCATAATTCATTGGGAATGTTAGCATAATGTTTTTAGACCATATTTTGGTTAGCTGGCTTTGAACATGTCTAATAGCTTCTGGATCTGTGCTACTGAACAGAATGACACTAACATACTCCAAATGTGCAGTGGACAGCAGAGAACACTGCATCCCACAAAGCATTGGGTCTATACTGATGATATTTACTAAATGATGAGGAGATCTGACAGCAGTGTAGCAGTGTGTGTTTATGATGGACTGATGCTGTATTCAGCGCTCTCCTGCTCCGTTACAGTCCAGATTCTGTGCAAACTCCTTTCCATCGACACTTCTCATCTTACAATGCAGAATTTGTTTTTCTTGCAATTGCAAGTTTATCTCACAGTTAGCACTTTGTTTCTGAGAATTGCACGTTTATATCTCTTAATTCAGACTTTTTTCCCCAAAGTGTTAGTTTATGTCTCAAAGGTTGGACTTGTTTTCTTGGAGTTGTTAGTTTATGTCTCCAAATTCTGACTTTTTTTCTCACAATTGTGAGTTTTTGTCAAAATTCCGACTTTTTCCCCTCAAATTGTTAGTTTATATCTCAAAGCTTGGACTTGTCTAAAAATTGTTAGTTTATATCTCGAAATCCCCCCCCCCCTTCACAATTCTGACTATTTATTTCTGAATCCAGACTTTGTTTCTCTCAGATTAGCGAGTTGAGTCACTCTTGTTTTATTCTGCTCGAGCTTCCACAGGGTTTCATCTGTAGCTCGGTTGGGTTCTGATAAGCTGTCGGTCTGGAGGGAGTTTCAGACAGAATCAGACGAGCTCTTTCAGAGAACGTGACCTGCAGTAATCCTCTACAGTAAAGTACAGTACAGTAAAGTACTGTAAAGAACGTTCGGCGCTCCGTACGTTTGATGAAGGCCCTTTAAGCGCCCTGCTGATATGAAGCCATTCAGACCGTCATTCCTTCATTTCTGTTGAGTTCCATCTCTCGAGACATATGAAATCAGGAATATGAACATTGAAATGTCTTCGGATCCTTCTCTAAAGCTTATTTCACAAGCCATAATATGGTACATTATACACAGTGTTTATACAGATTTAGCACGCATACGATTCATTCTGATTTTCTTGTTGATTTAGATAATTACTCTGTGTCACAAGAAGCTCATAAATAAACCATATCTAAATATTGGCTTTGGGGTTTCTCTCTGTGTGACTGAGTGCACAAAGGCTTGTGTGTTGGCTCTTCAGTGAGGATGAATGGAGTGTGGGAATGGTGTGTTATGTAACTGTTTGCAGGCAGTTGTACAGTAATGATGGTTAACTGGCATGTTTCATTATAACACACATGTTTACTGTCCCTGCAGGAACCAGACAACATGCAGGGAGCGTTCTCCGAATGTTCTGCCAAGGTTCTCTCAAGTTATGAAGAAATGTTCTTCCAGTAGCATTGACAGAGCGCTCGTTCAGTGTTATCTGCTCTTCAGTCATGTTCTACAAACATTAGCACAAAAACAGTATTTATACATAATGTTCATATAATGTTTTTTCATGTAACATTTTAGTTTGAAATGTTTTGACCTGTTTCAAAGTAACATTCTCACGTTTGCAGAATGATACAACCCTTCATGTTCACATAGCCTGACTAAGAAAAAACTTTTTTTTAACAATGGCTGTTTAAATGTTCAGAGAACATTCAGAACTCTAAAGACTTCATGTGAATGTTAACAAACGTGTTGTTATTATCTGTGCACGTCTAGCAATCATGCTGATGATTAATCATACTTAAACTAATGCTGTTGTCTAAGCAGGGATCTGTTCTCAGCTGAAATAGTGACTTGAGTAATGAGTTTTAATATTGCACGGAGACTCAGATGAGATCTCTCCTCAACACGCTGTTTATCATCGAAGAATATTATTTTGTATTGATTATTTAATACGGCAGCAGCAGGAGTGTCAAACTGTTTTTTATTTTCGGGCTAAAAGGTACAAACCTAACAAATTTAAGGGATTTGTTCGAGTATGTGGGTTTGATTTAGGCATTGATGGGGACATAACTGCAGACAACAAACATTTCATTGTTTGATCAAATTATTGCTGGAGCAATTCATTAGTGTCTGATCTTGGTAGGATCCTGCCACAGCGTCTCTACTCAATTTTCTCATTTATAGTCCCGATCTCAAATGATGGTTTAGTGTGAACAGCGCGACACCTTCGCGCGTGAACAGAAGCGCATCCTCAGAGTGCACGAGCCCGGCCTACATCAGCGCGCACGAGCACGCCTCCGTCAGCGTGCACGAGCGCGCCCACCTCTCCGCGCGCGCACGAGCGCGCCTCCATCCGTGTGCACGAGCGCGCCTCCATCAGCGTGCACGAGCGCGCCTCCATCATCAGCGTGCACGAGCGCGCCCACCTCTCCGCGCGTGCACGAGCGCGCCTCCATCATCAGTGTGCACGAGCGCGCCTCCATCATCAGTGTGCACGAACGCGCCGTCATCAGCGTGCACGAGCGCGCCCACCTCTCCGCGCGTGCACGAGCGCGCCTCCATCGTCAGTGTGCACGAGCGCGCCTCCATCAGCGTGCATGAGCGCGCCCACCTCTCCGCGCGTGCACGAGCGCGCCTCCATCATCAGTGTGAGAGATGCTGCCGCTGGGGTCAGACGCGGGTCCGATGCTCGGGTGGGAGTTCATGCTCAGTTCCTCTGTGTTTTCAGGTTTGAGAGTCTTCAGCCTGAGTAAGTCGCTCTCTTGTGTTCTGATAGCTGTGCTGTGCTGTGGAGACCCTGGGATCTTTCAGCAGGAGAGACGCAATTAAATAAAGTAACTTGCTTTGCTTGAACGCTGGTCTCAGAGTCGGAAAGCGCAGAAATGAACCCGTGTTGTTGTGCTCTTCAGGTGGTTTCTGGAGGTGTGAGACGGGTCCAGACTTCTTCTGAAGATGTTTTCCATCATCCTGTGAGGTCTGCTGCTCTTCCTCTTCCTCTTCCTCTTCACTCAGAAGACAAGAACACTTCAATGTTTATTAGATGGTTTTAAACACTTACCTAGTGAACAAAAATATTAAGTTAATGAATTAAGTTATCTCTCTAAACGTTCAAAATGCGTACAATCTTTTGTTTTAAAAACGTTCTTATTGTTGTGTGATCGTTCAGGGATCATTCCAGTTTATTATCTGTGACCCTGGAGCACAAAACCAGCCATAAGTCCATTTTCTGAAATTGAGATTTATACATCATCTGAAAGCTGAATAAATAAGCTTTCCTTGTAAGCTTTGATGTATGGTTTGTTAGGATCGGAAAATATTTGAAAATTGGAATCTGAGGGTGCAAAAACATCTAAATATTGAGAAAATCATCTTTAAAGTCGTCCAAATGAAGTTCTTAGCAATGCGTATTACTAATCAAACATTAAGTTTTGATATATTTACGGTAGGAGATTTACTAAATATCTTCATGGAACATGATCTTAATTTTTACAAAGGGGAACATTTTATGAAAATGTTCACAAACATACAGATTGATTCCTTCACAAATGGCAGGAGTGGACTGCTCTAAATCTGAGCAGCAATGTTTCAGGAGTTTAGGACACATGCTTATTCAATAACTGTTTTATTTATGTGTATGCTTTATTGTTTAAGATGAACAGTTTCCCTCTCCAAGGCTTTGTTAGATGACAGTCTCTACTGTATGTGAAGATTTGCTTTCAGAACCAGTATCGTAGCTATTAAACTGTATCTCGTTATGATTTTAAATCTGTGTTTAACCTCAGAATGATCTCAAAGTGAAAAAATATGTGCTAAAGCCTGATTTAGTGCTGGCTGTGCTTTAAAATGAAATGATTATAATCTTAATTCAAATGATGAAGGATTTTGAAAGTCAGTGTTGAGCTCTGATGTTTAATATTAGACCTGGCTGCTTTAATGTTTCAGAACATTAGAAGTTTAGAGAAGCAATCAAAAGTAATCAGTTACATTACTTTAATGAAATAAATTACACTACTTATTACAATTTTAAATAGGGTCATTTGTAACCGATTACATTTCCAGAGTAAGCTTCCCAACACTGTCATTTTGCAAACATTATGGCAACGTTATGAAACAAGTTGTAACATTTTAAAAACCTTAGATGGACGTCCAACTAGAATCTTTCAGAAATAAAATGCTCGTTGAACAATGTATAAATGCTAATGTCTTGAGAACGTTATTAAGGACCAGATAACTGAATGAATGTTCTGTTAATGTTGCTGGTAAAACTTTGGGAGAACATCAGCCCGAGTTCTGTGTTAGCTGGAGATCATAGCGTTGACTGTGTGTGACGGGTCGCATCCATCCGCAGGCTGTTTCTGCCCAGATCCAGGACGCTGGAGTATCTGTCTCATCTGGGCCGGACGGTTTTGGCCAGTTTCCCCGTTCAGGCCACACTGCACTTTTACAACGATGAAGACTCCAGCTCTGAGGAGGATGAAGCAGACACTCATTAACCTCATCAGATCCACACGTGTACAACATGAACTCACTAGTGAGCCGAGAGCGAAGCAGAACACTGTTTAGGAAGCGCTGCGGATCCACGAGACGAGACGAGCAGAAATACCGCGCCACCAAACACACTTCTGATCTGAGGAAGAGCCTTCGTCTGGGAAAGGCCTTAAAGAGACACTTCACCCAAAACTGACGTTAACTCTTCCTCGGGATGTTCCAAACATGTGTGAGCTTCTTCTGTTGAACATACAAGACACTCCGAAGAATGTCTGTAGCCAAACAGGTGATGGTACCCATTGACTTCCATTGTATTGCCTTACTATGGGAAGGCAATGGGGACCAACGGCTGTGGTTGTCGATGTGCTTCAAAATATATTTTTTATGTATAAGAAACCCATGCAAGTTTAGAACAACTTGAACGTGAGTGAATGATGATGATTTCAATGTTTGGGTGAACTGTCCCTTTAAGCGTTTCGTTTGTATGTTGTTGAAAATCTAAACACAAATAAAAACAAGATTGCTCAACATGCGTTTGCATCCTCCATTTATTAATAATTATAACAGCATACAGTATAAACTTTTTAAAACAGGCTGGATGATTGATAACAACAGTGTTTGAATAACACATAATAGACTGTGTAGAAGTCAGTTGCTGCCGTAAATGTTTAAGTTGAATCAAATTGGCTGTACAACCTAAATTATATTAAACTTAAATGTGAATTTTTTTTTATTTTGATATATTTTTATGTTGTCATGACTTATCATATAATTGTTTTTGCAGTATAATGAGTCATTGTATTCTAATACATTAAGCATGAGAAAACAGCAGTGTGTTTTTCTCGGGTCGCAGGGTCACAGGTCACCCGACACCCGTCGGTTTGCTCACGAGGGTCTGCAGGAGGAGACGAGCAGGAACAACCCACCGCAGATGATGCAGATAGCGAGCTGACCGTTTCCCTTCAGTCTGAGGTCACAGAGGTCACGGTCTGACCCCAGACACCACATCAGGAGTTTGGTGTTTGAGAAAGACGCAAAAGCTCAATGTCTAGAGCTTTACTAACGTGCTTTGGTCGCGCGAGTTCCCCAGGGCCATGTTTCCCAAAAGCATCGCAAGCCTCAGCTGATCGTAGCTTCAATGGTCTACGATGTACTTAAGCTTACGATGCTTTTGGGAAAAGCAGCCCAGTCTGTCCGAGGGTCACCTGACGGTCAGAGCTCAGGCCTGTCACGCGGCTGATGGATCTGATCGTCTAAACCCTGAGCAAACGCCTCGCATCACTGCGCGCCAGCATCCAGGTAAAAGACGCGGTTTATTTGGCTGATGGGAACGTCTCGGAGTCTGGGAATCACTCCTTCCTGATCCTCGCCCGCACGCTGACTCCTGGCGTAGTGATCTATACCACACATAATGAACGAGAAATCATTTGATTTGACAATGCAACACGTTTAAAATCACTTGAAATGTTGGTAAAAGCAAGCGAGCGCAGAAGTGTCATTATAAGCCTGTCACCTGTGATGTTGTGGACGGATGCGAGCGGAGCCGTGTTCATCAGGTTCACCCCGAACAGCAGCACTACACAGGTGCTTAAAGTGACCAGCAGGTGGATGGGTGCCGCCAGAGCCCAGTATCTGAAACACACGTGTGCGGGACATCAGCCTCGCCTCATCAACACAGCAACACCGGACATATAGAGATGCACTCACTTCTGAGGGGGGGGGGGGGGGGGGGCCAGTAAAGTCCGTTACGGCGGCGTTGAGCCAAGCGGTCAGGAACACAGAACCCGAACACATACAGAGATGATGACAGCAACACAAAAGACAGCCACACAAAAAAAAAAAAAAAAAAAAAACAAAAAAAAAAAAAAACAAAAAAAAAAAAAAAAAAAAAAAAAAAAAAACAAAAAAAAAAAAAAAAAAAAAAAAAAAAAACAAAAAAAAAAACAACGCTTTATATTAAATCAAGGATTCAAAACTTTAAAATCTTTTAGCCAGGAAATAATATATAACTTGTTATATGTATAGACGTATAGTGTGTGTGTGTGTGTGTGGGGTATATTAAACAGGTTGGGGAGTAACTAGTTACATGTGACGGAGTTACATCATTTAATTACAAAATAAATGT
>JADLZN010006480.1:200000-245000 GCA_018155175.1 Sinocyclocheilus anophthalmus
AGTCTGAGAGTGTGTGTGTGTGAGTGAGTGTGTGTGTGTGTGTGAGTGACTGAGTGAGTGTGTGTGAGTGAGGAGTGTGTGTGTGAGTGTGTGAGGAGTTGAGAGTGTGGTGTGGAGGAGTGTGTATGTGTCAGGTGAGGTTTGTGTGTGAGTGTGAGTGTGTGTGGGTGTGAGTGGGTGTGTGAGTGTTTTGTGGGTGTGGTGATGTATGAAGAGTGTCGTAGTGTGTGAGGAGTGGGTGGAGTGGAGTGTGTGGTGGGTGTGAGTCGAGCTGTGTGTGGAGGGAGTGTGTGTGTGAGTGTGTGTGTGTGTGAGGGTGTGGGTGTGTGGGTGTGTGAGAGTGTGAGAGTGTGTGTGTGTGTGTGTGTGTGGAGTGGGTGTGTGTGTGTGTGTGTGAGAAAGAAAGAGTGTGCGTGTGTGTGTGTGTGAGTGTGTCTGTAGGTTTTGTGTGTGTCGTGAGAGGTGTGTGGTGTTTTGTGTGTGTGTGTGTGGTTGTTTGTGTGTGTGTGTGTGTGAGTATAAGAGTGTGAGTGTGTGTAAGTGTATAAGAGTGTGTGTGAGTGTGTGTGTGAGTGTGAGTGTGGGTGTGTGTGTGTGTGGATGTGAGAGTGTGTGTGTGTCTGTGAGAGTGTGTGTGAGTGTGTGTGTGTGTGTCGTCAGGCTGTGAGAGAATGTGTGTGTGTGTGTGTGTCTGTGAGCGTGTGTGTGTGTCTCTGTGAGAGGCGGTGGAGTGTGAGGTGTGTGGGTGTGTCTGTGAGAGTGTGTGTGGTGTCTGTCTGTGAGAGTTGTGTGTGAGGCGTGAGTGTGTGTGTTGTGGTTTGTGTGTGGGTGTGTGTGGAGTATGAGAGTGCTGTGTGGGGGACGTTGAGATGTGTGTGTGAGTGTGGTGTGAGGGGTGATGGAGTGGTTGTGAGAGTTTGTGTGTGTGTCTGTGAGAGTGTGTGTGTGTGTGTGTCCTGTGTGTGTGTGTTTGGTGTGTGTGTGTGTGTGAGTGAGAGTGTGTGTGTGAGTGATAGAGTGTGTGTGTGAGTGAGTGATAGAGTGTGTGTGTGTGTGTGTGTGATGTGAGTGTGTGGTGTGTGATGTGTGTGTGAGTGTGTGTGTGTGTGTGTGTGGGAGTGAGAGAGTGTGTGTGTGTGAGTGTGTGTGTGTTTGTGTTTGTGTGAGAGTGTGTGTGTGTATGTGTGTGTGTGGGAGTGTGTGTGTGAAGTGTGTTGTGCTGTGTGTGTGTGTGTGTGTGTGTGTGTGTGTGTTTGTGTTTGAGTGTGTGTGTGTGAGTGTGAGTGTGGTGTGTGTGTGTTGTGTGAGTGTGTGAATGAGTGAGTGTGAGTGAGTGTGTCTGATGAGAGTTTGTGTGGTCTGTGAGAGTGTGTGTGTGTGGGTGTCTGGTGTGGTGTTTGGGTGTGTGTGTGGGTGCTGTGAGTTGAGAGTGTGTGTTTGTGGGAGTGTGTGTGTGTGTGTGGGTGTGAGTGTGAGTGTGTGGGTGTGAGAGAGAGAGAGAGTGAGAGTGTGTGTGTGTCTGTGAGAGTGTGTGTGAGTGTGTGTTTGTGTGATTTAGTGTGTGTTTGTGAGAGTGTGTGTGTATATGTGTGTGTGTGTATGTATGTCTGTGAGAGTGGGTTGAGTGTAGTGCTGTGTGGTTGTGTGTGAGAGTGTGTGTGTGTGTGAGCGTGTGTGTGAGTGTGAGTGTGTGTGTGTGTGTCTGTGAGAGTGTGAGTGTGTCTGTGAGAGTGAGTGAGAGAGAGTGAGAGTGGGTGTGTTGGGTGTCTGGTGAGAGTTGTTGTGAGGTGTGTGTGTGTGTGTGGTACTGGAGAGTGTGTGTGTTGCGTGTGAGTGTGTGTGTGTGGTATGTGAGATGTGTTGGTGTAATGGAGAGTGTGTTGTGAGTGTGAGGGTGTTGTGTGTGTGTCTGGGAGAGTTTGTGTGTGTGTGTGTGTGTGAGAGGTGTGTGTGTGTGTGAGTGGTGGGTGTGTGTGTGTGTGTGGGGTGTGTCTGTGTGTGTGTCTGTGTGTGTGTGAGATGTATCCTGCCCAACCAAAAGGCAATGAAGGAGGACGTGAATAGCTCTGAGTTGATCTTATCTTCAGAGGGACACTTCTCATGCAAACCCAGATCACGCTGTCATCTAAACAATCACGGAAGGTATGTCTCTGAAATATACGTACATGTGCAGAGATTTCATATGGTTATCTATAATAGCAATTCGTATCTTAAGCATGAAGTAATGATGTAGTTATTGTTAGAGCATAACTCACTTCAGTAACGGGACGTTAGCCTACAGCTCATCTGCAGGGTTTCAATACTACTTACACATACAATATACATATGAATTTATATATTTACAGTAACTTACAGTATATTCCAGTGTGTGTTTACTGTATATTCAGTTGTTTGGTCTTTGAGCTTTTCTCTTGTAGTGCTTTTCATCTGCTGTAAGATCTCTTTACAGTAGTGCAGTGACAGTAACATTGTCTTACAGTGTATTGCTGAGTGTTACTGTATCTGTGTCGAATACTGTGACAGACACTGACTAGCAAAAGGATTCCTGTTTCCCATACATACTCATTAAGGAGTTAGATGATGTCTTACACTTTATATGCATGATGGGTAAACACCATATCAACAAAGATAGATACATGCATTTAAACCCAGCCACACACTACTAGCTATGAGCTACATCTATGATCGCCATCGCGTCAGAAATCTCCTCCAATCAAAAAGCTCTGAAGACAACGGTTTTTAACGTAATTTGTATTTATTTTATTTTGTTTGTTTTTCTCTCTCCTATGTATTCCCACACATGTTCTATGTTCTGTGTAGAATTATATTTCTGCAAAAAAAACAAAAACTAATCGAACGCTATACTCGGCGGGAACACCAGAGGGCGGGAACGCTTTTCCCGCCTGCTCGCGCTGCAGTTCGTGCGCGAGAGAAACCAACGGCTCACACGACGCCAGGAAACAATCCAGCAGCGCTTTGCACGACAACAAAAAAAAAGCAAAACAGGTAATAAACACCGTTAATCACATTCACAACACCGCGGGATGTCTCACGGTAAGAGCCGGCCTCGGGTGTTTGCGCGACAGCTGCGTTTCAGGCAAACATCTGCAGCGCTAGTTATCTGAGGTAACGTTTAACTCTCTTAATGGTTGACCATTAAACGTGTTAGTTCTCGTGTAGGTTACAAGCAGGTGCTGTGCTTTATTAAAGGTAACGTTAGCGATATTCGGCTTCGTGTTTCAGACGCTTTTCACGACAAACGTTCAAATGAAACGAGCTGAGGGGAGAACTCCGCCAGACGCGCTCGGGTGGAGGAGCCGGTCTCTGAGTCACATTAATCACGCGTTTATCGCATATAACCGAGCCGCGGCGTTAGCGTGTGTTGCCGATCATACGGCGCTGATTTGTTGTAAGAGTGCGTCTGGATGAGTGTTGCCAGTTTCACAACAAAACCCGCACAATTGCTACTCAAAAACTAGCCCAGTCGCGTTTTGAGGGGGTTCCCCGATAAAAATCGCGTCTTTGGCGAGGTTCCAGAAGTGAAACTCGCATTTTATAGGTTAAATACCACGTTATTGTGGTCGCTCAAAGTAGCACAATTCCGCGTGAAAACCGCGGACTTGGCAACACTGGTCTGGAAGCAGGTGGGGCTCAGGTGCTTTGTGGGAAACGTAACTGAAGAAGTGTAATCTGGTCCAGTGAGTTTGAAGCTTGCTTGCATGCTGTGTTTCATAAGGATGTCCGACTCTGAAGACTCGGATCTGGAGGAACGAGCAGACGTGGTGCGACACCGAACCAAGATCGTGAGTAGAATTGAGACGAAGGCATCAGTCTGTGCTGAACACACCTGTGATTCACTGTTTCTCACTCAGATCTATCAGAGCCAGTTCCCGTACATTCACATGGAGCCGCCCGGTGAGTGCTTGCAGCTCTCTTTATCATCATTCGTGATCATCTCTGCAGGTGTTTCAGTGTTGCTGTGTGTTACAGACGTCATATACCAGCGCTGGACCAAGATAAAGCCCGAGGTGAAGAAGCACGTGGGTCATCTGATGCATGTGTCTGTGTTTTGGTGGCATATCCTCCTGAGACAGCAGGACAATCACCCCACCACCTTCTGGGCCGTGGAGATGGGCTTTCTGGACTCAAAGTGAGTCGCTCTCAGGAAAGCGTCACATCTGATGTGACAGTAGGCACGTTTCCATTACAGATTTGTGCAAAACTTTGGCGATATTTTCTGAATGTCGTTAAAAAAAATGACGGTGTTTCCATTAACCGATGTTATGCGGCTAAAACGTAACCTTTTGCCTCTCGCGGTAAGTCATGGCAATGGATTTTGGTGTGATTTTGGCTATATTTATTCAAAGGAGGCTTATGCGTGTATCTTTACAGAAGCAGCAAAGAGAGCCGCTTCAGAAACGTGCGTGGCGCGGCTGGAATAAACCATGGACTGTATAAAAACATAAACACAAGCATTGAGTGGCCGTATCAGAGCAACACTGCACCGCAGACGTGTGCAGTGTAAATTGTCTAATCATTAATAGCAGGGAAAGCCTCTAATACTGGAGCGCGGCCACTTATGCCGTGTTTCTTGGAGGTTATAGTACGTTGAAGAATGATCATACGACTTTTTACATACGCCATGTGACCTGTAAATGCGAAAAAGCCGTTTCCATCGCAGTTTTGCGAATTATTCCTTTTTCGCTTTGCCTGAAAAACCACCTCATGCGAGCGTAGAAACTGTTTTGTGATATAGCCGTTTTTGCAAAATTGATGCGTTTCCATTAGGCGTATTTTCAATTCGCAATTTGAAGGGTAATGGAAACGCACCTACTGAGGATCTGAGAAGTTTCTTTACAGGCTCTGGCAAAAAAATGTGTATGTTTTACCAATCAAATTATTATTTTTTTTAAACTAGTCCGCTTGGAAATGTAAATAACACATGGTACAAGTAACATTTTCTTTATTAAGCATCTGCTTAAAGTTCTTTTCCAAGTGCAGCACACAAGGAGTTCCACATGGATGTAAATGTAAAACACATGATTTGTGAAATATCTTTCATCAGAAAAGATGCATGAAATATGAAGGCAAATGTTTTTCAATTTGTTTCTTAAACGTACTCGCCCATATGTTCAAAAATAGTCAAAAAAATAGATATTTTTAGCTAAAATGTAGACCTTGAGTTTTAGAGGTCTTCTCATAAAGTCAAGGTGACTGAAACTCTTCCGGACTGTCAGTATAACAGCAGTAATAGATGATTATTAACAGTCAGAGGCGGACAGTAGGGAAGTATTTTTACTCTGCTGTAAAAGTACTTTTCAAGTGTCTGTACTTTATCAGAGTGTTTTTCTTTAGAAAATTTTACTTCACAACATTCCAAAGCATAATAATGTCCTTTTTACTGCTAAGAAAACCACTGATAAAGTACAGATAATTTACTTGAGTAAAGGGAAAATACTTCACTACTGTCCACCGCTGACTGTTAATAATCATCTATGCTGAGCTTTCAGTCAGGATTAGGGATGCAACGGTATGGAAATGTCTTATCACGATTATACTCCACTGCTGGAGATGTTCAAAAAGTGCCGACACATAAATCACTTCAAGTTTTATATTTAAAAATCCACAAACAACAAATAAAATGACTTTTTGTTTGCATAATCACTAAAACAAGAACATTACCAATGATGTCTGGATTTTAAATGACAACATGACTGAAAACAGTTTATCTAATAACATGTACGAAATGTTCAAATAAAGCTTTGAAAAAGTTTCATACAAAGGTAACCTCACATTTCAGCCTTTAAATAAAGAAAAGATATGTCAAAATTATAGTTGATTAATAAATGATTATATGTATTTTTTCTGCTCCATAAATAATTCTAGGTAACTTATCTGAATTGTTTAAATGTGTAGAATCCACATAAGTTTGTTTTTCATCAACTGGTCAAAATTGACAGCAGGGCATGCTAATTCTGTCTGTTTTTGGCCAGACAGAAACTGCACAAAGGCTGAATGTAAATGTAGGTCTCTGTAAATCCACTCGCTGACACTAGGTGGCGCTGATGGAAAACTTAATTTTCCTGTAACCTCCGTGGACACAGCAGTATTGCGATTAAGAACACTTTCTTTAGGTATTACATGGAGCGAAGATGAAAACAAAACTCGCATCGAATAATTTCTGAAGACAGTCAGAACCTTCAGAGGTACATTCATATAATTAATTCTATCATATATTCATTTGTATAATTCCATTATCACTCTTTTAAAACCTCCCAGCTTTTCACTCAAAACGAAACTACTCTGTGTGCTGTACGCACGTGAGACTGTTACTTAAAACTGTGCTTTATGCTGGACAGTACTTATCGCGAGTTGTTCAAATCACGGTAATCTAATACAGTTTTAATGATAATTAAAAGATGAAATGGTAATACTAACCGTGGGGAATTTTATCATGATTTATCGTCAAACCGGTAATCGTTACATCCCTAGTCAGCATCATCAAATATTAGACGTACAGTAGTAGATCTGCACAGCTTTCTGCTTTTCCATTGTTTTTCTTTGTAAACTTGCACTTGATGGACATGTTTGACCATTGCGTTCGTGTCTTGCATCTTTTGCAAACACAGGGCTCAAATTTCAGAATTCTTCAGGCAGGCATTCTTCAGATTTTTGTTGTCCAAAATGAATTTAACTGGCCTGAATAAAAAAGATATTGGCTGAACTTAACTGTGGACAAATCGGCATGATTGAAGACAACTGTGATTGTGTTTTTCCTTCAAATAACAAATCGTGAGAGTAGATGCGTCATGCATCACAAAATTCACGGTTCGGATCATATTACAGAGTTTGAGTCACAGGTCAGATCAAGTTTTGTTTTTATTTAAAGAACTGTTCTTCGATACCACAGCAAAAACAAGTAGCATAACTAGTAAAGGCCAAACATTATCAAAGACAAGTGAACCTTCAGTAATAAAATATGAACAAATAAACAAATTGCATGCAAAGCTTAGGTAAATAAACTAGAACAAAGTTACAAATAACATGAGGTCTACAAATAACAGATCGATTCCTATTAGAGCAACTGTATTCAGGTGTTTCAGTCAAGAGTAGTGAGTGATTCGTCTCTGTGTTTTATTAACGTTAAAGGAATAGTTCACCCAAAAATAAAACTTCTCATCTGTCTGTCAATTCTGCCATAATCTTTTATTTTGATACCATAATATACTCACTCAAAAGTAGTTTTAAACCTGAATGGGTTTCTTTCTTCTGCTGAACATAAATGCTATTTTGAAGAACGTGGAAAATAGTATTCCATAGTGGACCAGCAACTTTCTTCAAAATATCATCTGTTGTGTTCAGCACGACAAAGGAATTAATACAGGTTTGGGATAACATGTGAGTGAATAAATAATGACATTTTAAGGGTGAACTATCCCTTTAATGACAGTCTGCAGCATGTTTAGTACTGTCCCTTTAAGACCAGCACGCATCTAATATACAGACACGCATCCGTTCTTCTCTTTCATTTTAACAGACCAATTGAGTCTGTATTGAGCCTTGTGAAGCTCTTTAGTGCGTATTCGGGTGTCCAATGCTCAGAAATAGCGCAACAGTCAACGCACTTGAATGAAACTTAAAAGCGCATGCAAGTAATGCAGCTCCCGTGAGAGTACTCTATTGCTAAGTTAACATAGATGTTATGTGTTTTACGAGTTATTGAATCATTGAGTTCCAAATCAGATCGTGGAGACATTTTTATCGACAAACCGCACACCCCTAATTCAAATTAATCAATAACCTCTAAAAAATCGCCCAGCCCTAATAATTGTTTTTCGTTGTCTGTGTTTCAGCGTGTCGAATGATTTGAGTCTGAAGAGGCTTGAGAAGATTGAGATTCTGGAAAGCATTCTGGATGCCATGGAGAGAGGCGTACGTATCTGTCCTGATGAACGTTCACTGATCCTTCAGTGTCATGAAACCCCTCTGTTTCAGCACTGGTCTTTCACACCTTAGATCTGAAGAAGACTCCAGAAATGGCCGTGTAAAACTGTGGAAAAGTGGGAGTGAAGAGGGGAGAAAACAACCAATAAAACACAGACCTACAACACGCTCATTATACAAACTAGGGATGGGAAGATTCCCCGATTTGCTCGGTGCATCAGTATAAAAAGTTAACGATGCGCATGCATCGATTTAATTATGGTGCTTTTCCACTGCGTGGTATGACTCGGCTCGGTACGGCTCAGTACGATACAGCACGGCTCAGTTCGGCACGGTTTGCGTTTCCACTGCAATTCAGTACCGCTTTAGAGTGGGGCCGGATTATTCACATGTCGTTATAGTTGCGCCCTACTCTACTGCCGCGACTCCTAAAAAACTTTTTCATTCCGCGTCGCCCCATCAAGCTTTCGCTGGATCCGCTCCTCTGCTATCACGAGATGAACGTCTGTTCCAACACAACCGCCGTTGTTAAAAGGTGCGCTCCGTGCAAAACAGTTGCGTTCGATCCTTGCTGGCTGTGCTGATTTAAATCTAGTGGGTCTGTTTGTGTCTCATTGTCGCAAGTTCAGTGACGCAGGTAGTGATGATTCTCTCTCCGGTCAATCTGTGATCAGCAGAGTTTACACATCATGTTTTGGTAACGGTATGGTTCGCTTGGAACCCCAACCGAGGTGTTACTAAAAAAAGTACCAGGTACTGTACCCAGTGGAAAACCCCCAAAAAGTGAACCGTACCGAGCCATACCATGCAGTGGAAAACCGCCAAAAGTGTGCCTTCGCTACAGTCGCATTTGTATCGCAATGCATAGTTTCTAACATATTTGCATCGGTAAAAAAGATTTATTTATATATAATTACTAGTGGATCTGCTATACTTTTATTTAAATATGACGATCACACACGACAGAGAAACCCGAGAAAAAACGGGATTGAAATAAAGTGGCTAAGTGGTTCAATAACGCAAATTAAGTTCACTAATTTGTGCACACTTATTCTTAAGAAGCCCTTAATGTCGATCATGGATCAAATGGTTCATGTTCGGAGCATGAGAGAATATACTCACATAAATTTGAAACATGCTTGCTGTGGTCCAGATATGAACTATGATCCTCGCAGCGATTGTTGTTAAACCCATCGCGGCGTTCAGCGCAGAAACCGCTCTCTCATGCACCGCTCTGTTGTCATATTAAATATTATTACGGTCATGTTTACAGAAACGAACTGATAGCGCTGTAATTCTCTGCTGTAAGACGACCTCATGCATAACACAGCGCACTGATTGGATCGGAAGAATTCATTCTCATGAATAATGTTGGGAAAACTGATGTAGACGTGTACTCTCCAGCCACAGCAGCCAATCTTCACTGCACATTCAGTTTTCGTGACGTTGGTTCAACTTCGCTTTTTGAACCGAAAGAACGAAATTGCTCCAAAAAAATAACCACTTTTACCTTTAATAATAGATGTAATGAGGGAAGTTGTTTTCACTGATGTGCAGCGTGTTTATATGTGAGCCTGCAGCACAAAAGCAGTCATAAGCAGCACAGGTATACTTGTAGCAATAGCCAACAATACATTGCATGGGTCAAAATTATCGTTTTTTCTGTTATGCCAAAAATCATTATGATATTAAGTAAAGATCATGTTCCATGAAGATATTTAGTAAAATTCCTACCGTAAATATATCAAAACTTAATGTTTTGATTGGTAATATGCATTGCTAAGCACTTCATTTGGACAACTTTAAAGATGATTTTTTCTCAATATTTTGATTATTTTGCAGATTTTCAAATAGTTGTGTATCAGACAAATATTGTCCTATCCTAACAAAACATACATCAATGGAAAGATTATTATTCAGATGATGTAATCCCATCTCAATTTTGAAATTGACACTTAAGACTGGTTTGTGGTCCAGGGTCACACATTAACGTCTCAAAAAATGTGTTTTAGGGTTTCATGACTCTTTCAGGTCTGATGTTGTGTCTTGTTTTGCTCAGCTGTCTCACTCGGACATGGAGACGAAAGCCCGAGCCGCGGTGTCCCTAAGCAGATTGTTTTCCATGGTACGTTGCTGCGCCGCTGCGGTAAGCTTGTTTTACTCGTGTTTGTGTGTTCTGATGTGTGTCTGTCTGCAGGACGAGGATTGTTTGCCTCAAGCCATCGGCTGGCTGCGGCACTCTGGAGATCCTGACGTCGGTAAGAAGCTGATGGATCTCGGATCGGTGGAGATTCGCTATCGGACGCTCTGCTTCATCTTCATCGAGTGTGAGTTTCATTTCCAGTAGTAGAGATGTCAAACATGTTCAGGGCAGGGTTATTATAATAAATGAAAACCAAAACTGTCATAACATTTTGTTTTTTTTGACATCGATAAAAGTGTTAACGACTAAATTATGAAAACAAAAATTGCATTTAGTTTTATATCTTGACGTCCTAAAATAAAATGATATATATTTATAAATTTATATATCATAATAATATTTATATATTTATATATATATATTATATATATAATATATATATATATAAATATATAAATATATATATATATAAATAAAGCTATTCTAGCATCTCAGCAGTGGTTCAGTGCTGCCAGCATCTGTGAGCTTCATGCTGGATCCTGTTTGTGCTCATTAGCACTGACTAACGAACGTCTGGCCCCACAGATTCACGTTATCTTCAGGTGATTTCATGCAGTAAAAAGAAAGCCATCGAGGAGCTGAAATCAGAGCCGGACTCTTGGGCTTTATCGGTGAGAGTCTTTAAGATCAAATAACATGTTTGTGTACATATTTAACGCACCGCATTCATAGGATTAAAATCTGATTGCTGTGGGAGTTCTGCTCTATTAAGTGGATGTGGGACAGAAATAGGATACTGCCTTTCATTCCAGAAAAGCGAAGATATGAAAAACAAAGGAAATGAGCATTTTCAGAAGAAGAAATATGATCTGGCGTTGAAGTGGTACACCAAAGCCATTAAATACCAGTGAGTGACAGAAGAACCTCACTGCTTTAATTCCCAATCCACGTCAGTTTCCCAGGTTTTAATCGAATGTTCGTCTGTCTGTTCTGTTTTCAGCCCGAGCAACCACATCCTCTACGGGAACAGAGCGCTCTGCTACATTCGCGCGGAGAAATATCTGTAAGTTTAGAGCAAACCATACACGATGATCATGATTGACCAGCGATACTGATTGTGGGAACTGTTTTCAGGAAAGCACTTGGAGACGGAAAGAGAGCCGTTATATTACAGCCAGACTGGGCCAAGGTGAGTGCTGGTTCACTGAAAACACTGCCATTATCAATATTTGAGTGAATTCTCGTTTTGATGAACCGATAATGATCTGTGATGTTTTCAGTTGATACAAGAACAAAACTCAATGAAACATTGTCGAGTCATGAGTCATGAATCATGTGATCGATCAGTCAGCATTCCAAGCACATGAGATCAGTTACGTCACATTTACCTCAGGAAAGGCATTCAGTGTCCATAAACTCGATAGTCTGCTAGAAAAATAACTATATGCACTGTATTACATGCTGTATTTTTACTTAACCTCTTTCAGTATTTAATGTATGTTTGAATAAATCCATCATGAAAACAAGTTATGACATGCACGCTTTAAATGTTTATATTTCAACAAACAAACTGTAGTCGAAACATAATTATATAATTTAAAATGACATTATAATAATTTAGTATATAATAAGTTATTATAAAACTGCCTTGTGTGCAATTTAAATGTTTGTTTACAGGTCACTTTAATATTGTTCTGTACCAGCTGAATTCTTTTGCTAATAAACTAATAAATAACTAAACTAATGCTTTTTTTGCATTCTGCGTTAGAGAGAGTCTGTGAAAGAGATGCTCAGTGTTCAGAGTCATTTGAATGGTTTTCTCAGTGAGTTGTGATGAAGCTGTCACCATCACATCCAGAGCTTTGTGTCACGTGTTCTCTGGGCATTCAGGGTCACTACCGCTTCTGTGATGCTCTGTTCTATCTGGGGGAGCATCAGAAAGCTCTGACGGCCAACCTCCTGGCTCAGGACGCCTGCGGCGCAGACACCGAGGGACAGAAAGACCTGCTGCAGCAGCACGAGCGCTTCCAGACGGAGCTGCAGGAGAGCAGAGGTAACGTCTGATCCTTCAGCACGGCTTCAGTGCTGAGCCACCGCAGCAGAGCGCTTCATTTGTGTTGTGTTTCCAGCAGAGATGAAGACCAAGAAAACCGAAACGAAGAAAACTTCTAAAAGCAGGTTTGTGTTTGCTCTGTTGCTGCCCTGGATTCGTGTCGTGAGCGGATGATTACGGTTTGTTTTGTAATGCAGATCACACGCGGCTAGCGATTCTTCAGGTCATCATCAGAAATCCAGTCATCAGCCGGAAGCGGCGTCTCAGTCTTCAGTCCTGGAGAGTTCGGTGAGATGAAACGCTCAGCCATGGCCAAGTGCTTGCGCTATACTGTGAACAGTGTTATTGTAGATTTTTTTTTTTATGAACCGTTATGGTTTACATAACGTTTTAGATTAGCTTTTATTTTTATATTTAAAACTAGTCTGTTTTTTGTTTGTGTCATTAGCTCTAAATGTTTTAATTTTTACTCTGGTTTGTTTACTGTTTAGGTTTCATTTAGTTTTAGTTCCTTTTTAGTCTTTTTTTTCTTTTCTTTTTTTAACCAATGTTTCAAACTGCAACAATGTGATTTCAATCTCTCACATGAATGTAAAGTCTAATTGCTGTAATGTTCTTCTCTCAAACACCAGCAATCTGAAAACTGGAAACACCAGGATGACACTGCAGGTGAGGGACAAGATGCTTCAGAGTTTTTAAAGTGAAGTTGTTTTTGAATTTCTAACCTCATTGACTGCAGTGTTGGACATGCGTTGACCATCTAGCACTGAGAAGGATCAAAGGATTCTTCAGAGCAACCTGTGACTGTTGCAACCTGCTGCAGTAAACCACTCTCAATTAGCGTTAACTGTTTTTTTGTAATTTGATGCAAAGGTGATAGAATACAAAGAATAGTGTATTTACGATGCTGATGACTGTTAAACGCGTATCACGGTCTTCGTTATCTCACGGTGAATGTTGTAAAGGGTTGAAGCATCTACTGTCTGTTCCCAGCTTTCCTCCTGCTCTTCAAGGCCACGGATCTCAGATGTGTCGGTGTTGTTAAAGCGTCAGTGATGGCTGGAGAGCTGGTGTTTGTAGAGTTAAGCTTGAATATCGTGCTGCTGTATAATTGGAAGGATGTCAAACACAGGAGGTTTATTTCATGCGAGCGTGTTCTGGCGAGTCAAACTTTCCCTCCACAGGAAATGAGCTTCTCTGAGTGTCTCCTGTCGTGTGTGTGTGTGTGTGTATTTACTCCTCCTCCTTCGTGCCGCTGCGCTCGTTTCTAGAAGAGACGGGTGGTTGGTCTGGTCCTGCGGGTTCTTGATCGTCTTTACTCCGGAGATTTACTTCCTCACGCGACGCAATAATCCCATAATTCACATCTTTTCAGGGAATTCAGGAGCTCGAGTGTTCGCTGAAGGAAGAGCTGACATAAAGAGGTAATTAACCAGGTTATTAAGAAAATGACGGGGGAAAACAGATTTTTGTAAATGGTTTCTATTGTTTGAGATGTTAAACTGATATGATTTATGACGATTGCTTTGTTACATAACTTTAAAGTGAACCATGAACTATTACTGACCGTAAATAAGGTTAGATTCACTTTCATTTCACCGTCACATTGAAGCTTTTTTAGATTTGGGTTTGTTTCAGACAGTAACAGGATGTTAATTTCTGCTGTTTCCTGCTGATCATCTCAACCAGAATTATTAACATCTTAACTAATAGTAGAACTTGAAAAAGTTTCAATACTTGAAATAAAATTGGTGACACTTCACAGATAAAATTCCTTTTGTAAACATTAGTTAACAAAGAAATACAGTTCTAAAGCATTGAGTAATCTTAGGTTGTTAATTGCAACATTTAATTATATATTCGTAGTTGTATTTGCTGTTGTTATTATTTAGTGGACCTGAGTTGACATGAACTGAACAGGTGTATTTTTATTAACTAACCTTAACAAAGGTTAAATTCTTGCTTATGGTTTGTATTAATATTATTATGACTGAATCGTGCATGATTATTCTTATTGACAACAATATAAAACTGGACTGTCTCTTTATTCCTTGTTTTGTTTAATGCATAAGCATTAACTGAAATAAAATATAAAACTTACATGGTTTCAGTTCGCATGCAGTAAACAGTTTATTTTGGTTTTGTTGAAGTATTGAAATGTTAAACTAAAACAAGCTATCTAGAAATTAAAAAAATGAAAGTTTAACTATGATGAAAATCTGAACAGGAAATCCAATTCCAAATATTAACACAAGGTATGATATTATATCAGTGATGGTAAACAGCACAGGTGTATGAATCTAGCTTTCGCTGATGTTTGTTTCCAGTCTTTCTGTGCATTCGTATCTGTGACCTTGAGCGGAAACAGTGGACTGATGTCATTGAGCCGCTTGTAACACTGTGTTTATTCCTGATGGCTGTTTCCTAGTGAAATGAGTCCACGAAAGACTAAGAAAGCCTCATCCGCTGTCCCAGAGAAGCCGGCGGTCCGGAGCAAACACCCCCCTGTCCCGGATGGACCGAGCCCTCCAGCGGTGAGTGTGTATGTGTGTGCATGCATGTGTGTGTGTGTGTGTGTGCGCGCGCGCTCTGACGCTGCTGTGGTGTCTGCAGGAGGACGAGAGCGAGGCGGGGAGGAGGAACCGCTTCTGTGCCGCCGTTCAGGAGGCTCACGTGGCTCTGAGCGACCAGCGCTGCCGGAACGCACAGCAGTCCTTCTCTGTGGCGCTCAGGATCCTGGGAGTCCAGCGGACCTCGGACTGTGTGTTGTTGTGGTGGTGTGTGTGTGGTTTTATGAGGACACAAATTTGTATAATAACATGGGTATGACATAGGTATTACAACGAGAAGGTGATTTATGAGGACGTTTTCAGTGTCCCTGTAATTCAAAAGGCTTATAAATCATTCAGAATTAGTTGTTTTGAAAATCTAAAAATGCACAAAGTCTCCTGTGAGGGGTAGGTTTAGGGGTAGGGTTGGTGTAGGGCAATAGAATATATGGTCTGTACAGTATAAAAACCATTAGCCTATGGAGAGTCCCCATAAACCAGGGGTGCCCAACCCTGTTCCTGGAGATCTACCTTCCTGCAGAGTTTATCTCCAACCAAAAAAAAAAAAAAAAAAAAAAGGATCAAACACAACTGAACCAGCTAATTAGGATCTGAAGGAGCACTTGATAATTACAGACAGGTGTGTTTCAGAGTTGCCAATTTAGCTACTTTCTAGATTTAGCGACTTCCCCGCCCCTTTTGAGCCTTTTTTTCAAAAGTTTAGGGACAAATAACAACTTCTTGGAAAAACCTTATCCAAGTTCTCATCTTGCCCACTGATCTACGTTCATCTTTATATAGATCAGTGAATTTGCCATTGTGATGTCATCTAGTGACATTTAGCTACCAGTTTTAGCTACTTTTAATTGAAAGCAGTTGGCAACACTGGTGTGTTTGATAAGCGTTGGAATGGAACTCTGCAGGAAGGTAGATCTCCAGGACCAGGGTTGGGCACCCCTGCCATAAACTGTAAAAACCAACATGTGTGTGTCTGCGTGTACAAAAGGGTGTGTGTTTTCCTTTCACTTCCACACAAAACCGGAGTGTATTGCTGGAGGCTGAGGCACAGTCTACAGTAGTGGTTGACCGATTTGGCATTTTTAATAACCAGCAGACATGTTCACAAGGTCAAGTCTTTGAGGTTGAGTCCAAGATACATTTCAAGTCTTTGTTCTATTTTTAGCAATAGTTCTTTCAGCTAGTTATTGAGGCTAAATCGGTTTTGAATTACTGATTTCACAATACGATTTTCTCATTTTTTATTTTTTTTGCGAAATGAGATTTAAGACATATTAGAAATGGAAAGTTGTCCCTTTTATTATTTCTCAGAAAAAATGTTGCACGTTTCTTTGTGATTGACAATGCAAATAACATGACACATTGAAATTTAAAACAACCCCCAAAACAAATGAATAACACAGGAAGAAATCTCATATAAAACAAAGTCAGTCAAATCAACCTTTATTTCTATAGCCCCTTTTTTACAATCAGATCGTTCAAGAAAGTTTACAGTATAAATAGGAAAATATTGTCATAATGCAAAAGGGACAATGCAGTTAGAGGAAAAAAAAAACACCTGGGGGGGGAGGAAAGGGAGGGGAGGATGGGGTACAGGGGCCATTTCCGTTAAAGGCAGTTCATCATTGAATTCAGTCATCATCCAGCTCAGTTCAGTTTAAATAGTATCTGGCACAGTGACGATACCTGGATATTAAGTGTCCCCAACTAAGCAAGCCAGAGGAACCAAAACTCCATCGGTGACAGAAGGAGGGGAACAAAGGGCCTTTGTTTGTGCCCTTGTCCCATTTAAATTAGAAGGCACCGACACACATTATTTAAAACACCGCAGTCAACAAGAGAGGCTGCAATACATGCAGCATGAGAAGTTTTTTTATTAATTTAAATCTGAATGAATTGTTAATTTTTCGAATTTGAATCAAAACGATAATGGTCGTCGGACTTAGTTTTTGTGAAACTATCCTACATAAAACATCTGCACGAAACAAGCAGCAAACAAGCTGAATTAAAATGCAGATTCACTCTCTGCCAGCAGGTGGCGCTTATGGAACAGCCATGATATAGCATTTCCTTGGTTACTGCTGTAAACACAGCAGCTCTGCTCTTATAAACACTACTTTAATGTGCATTATACAGAGAAATTCCCTATACAGATTTCTAAAGACGTCAGTCACCTTCAGAGATACATTCATATAAACTCACTCCCCCAATTGTATTGCGATTTATTTAACATCTCAACATGTTTCTCACATATTGGTATGGATTTTCAGCCGGCTCGGGGAGCACCGTTACATCCCTATGCTTCAGATATTGGTTTCTGTGGTGTGTAAAGTTTAGGGATGGGTATCGTTTACATTTTATCGCTATTGATACCGATACGGCTTATCGAAACAGTACTTTCTGGTGCAAAAAGATATGATGTGAAAAGTTATTTTATTACTGCTGAACTTTAGCAACTGTATTAAAGTTCTTCAGTCAAGAGCAACAAGTTATTTTTCTCCGTTTTATTTTATTAACATTAAAAGGAATAGTTCACCCAAAATTGTCATCAAGTTGTTTTAAACCTGAATGAGTTTCTTTCTTCTCGTTGACATATGTTATTATTTTGAAGATGTGGGAAACCACATAGTTGCTGGTCTCAGTGACTTCATATTATTTTTTCCTGCTATCAAAGTCAGTGGGGACCAGCAACTGTTTGGTTACCCACATTCTTCAAAATATCTTCTTTTGTGTTTAGCACAAGAAAGAAATTAATACAGGTTTTGGACAATATGAGTGAGTAAATAATTTTGGGTGAACTATCCCTTTAATGACAAGCGGCAGCATGTTTAGTACCGTCCCTTTAAGACCAGCGCGCATCTGTTTTTCTCTCAACTGTTTACTTTCACTTTAGACATAACTAACTGTGTTTACATGTACACCTTGTGTGTTTTTGACAGTATTCGCGCAATCAGACGATAACTAAGATAATCGGCTGCTGTTTAACAGGTCTTTTAGTGTACGCACGCGTCGGTGTATGTGCTCTGAATAAGTGCACGTCAGAACAGCACGCAAATGAAACTCTTGTAAGTCGCTTTGGATAAGTGTCGGCTAAATGAATAAATGTAAATACAGCACATTGCTTGAGGTAGATGTTGTGATTTGTTAGTAAATGTTTCATTTCAATCTTATTAGTGTTGCCTCTTTCGTTCACTATTATACTACTGCATATATTGCATCTGACACTGCTGTCACCTAGTTTTGTAACGTGAGCCCACACTTCCGAACATTTCACTCTTGCCGCCATGACTGATTGCACGCAAACACACAGCGCAGATGCGCATGATATCACACGCACGTCGAGCAAGCATCGGCCACATCATTCAGTGAAAGAAAATGACAAGCAGCAGCTTCTAATTCATCGTTAACATTGAAGTATTCGGAGATAAAACAACACAAGTATCGATAAGAGTATCGTTTGTCCTGAAGCTTATCGGTACTCTGGTATTTGACCCAGTTCCGTACCTGTCCAAAAAAATACCGGTTCTCGGTACCCATCCCTAGTAAAGATGCCTTTAGACTTTGTTTATTTACAATGCAATCATGCGTGTATAATAATGCTGGCTTGGTATGTTTAGAGATGAATTGTTGTGACAGTTGCCACTGCAGAACATACTAATAGGGAATGATTGGATTAGGAATGAATAGAAAAATGTGGTGTATGATGCTGTCATGTGGGGAGAATGTGTATGGAATATCATAGTGACACTCAAGTCACACTTGAGTTTCCATCTCTGATAACCAGCTTAATTAAACTCTAGCCTAGTTTGCCTGTATTGTTTGGCTGATATATTGAAAGCGCACTTTTTGACAGCGATGAAAACGCCAGGAAGCTCCTGTTCTCCATCTTCGTTAGTCTCTTAAATTTAGTAAAGTGTGTATGATGATTTGTAGGATCTTGCTGGAGAAATCTCGCTCTCGTTTGACTCTACATCACATTGATTGAGTCACTCTTGACACTAAACGGTTGGTTTCTTTGGTGTTGCTGGTTGGATGTTGTGTCAGGCTCAGTTGTGTTTGAGAGTGTTTTAGATATTTGACTGTAATATAAATAGTTTGGACCCTCATTGATTAGTGTATTTCTGTGTCTTACAGGAGCTGGGTTTGACGGAGCTGGATAAATCTGTGCTGATGTATGGATATGCGACGGCCCTGCTGGAAATCGGACAGCCTGAGGTAATGCACCACAATTCAGCTTGATGTTTACCTGGAATGTGATGTAAAGAAACTTCTGCTAGTGTCATGTGCAGGAGACGAGTGTGACTGAAGTCTTGTGACTTTACTGCTCACTTTATGCACTACAAATGAAAACCTGTTCAGATGCCATTCTTCTTGTGCTTTCGTCTCGCATTCGGACTTCAATCAGTGTCATTTAAAGCATCTGCCAAATGTGCTAAAAAGAAGTTGTAGAATGCAAAAACTGGTCTGTATGTGAAGATGGACCTGATGAGTGAAACTGATGCATAGTTTCAGTTTGTCATGTGACACTCAGAAAAAGCTTTAGAATGAGTGACGGTGTCCACGATCATTATGAGCACATTTCCACCAAAGCCAGAGATATTTCACTGTATCACTGCACGAGTCTGATGCACCTTTGCTGTACAAGACCTTCTCTCATTCAAAATCTCTCAAATCAAAGAGTTCCAGATGCAAAAATCAGACTTTAATGGTCAAGAAGACAAAGCAGAGATGCCTGCAGGGCATCGGACCGTCTCACTCACAGTTTACACGTTCATACGGTCAGATCGTTGTTACCAGTTATCTCATTTGCAGGTGTTCTTTTCTCTTTCTCATCCTGGAAACTCCCCAATACTCCCTGATTCTTCTGCCACAGTCACCTCATTAATTGATCTCTGTTTCTCTTTTTAAGGGTGGCAGACTGCCAACTAGCCTATGTAGAAATACATCACAGAGTGATTATTCAGTGTGTCTGCCTCATTGCTTTTATCTAAAGACTTAGGCGATGCGGCCTAAATTATCCCTCGGTGTCAGTGCAGATGCAAGCTCAGAGACGTACAGCATCAAATCACAGACGACTAAAATCATGGCTTCATGCTGGCTATTCTACAAACCTAAATGTCAGATAAAAATTTACTGTATTTTCAGTTGTTGTTCATCGATTGTGTTGTTTCTTGTGTTTGAAGGAACTGGCTGAAGCTGAGCGGTTGTTCACCAAATTAGAGTCGTCAGAGAGGAAGTTTCAGTTGCTGGTGCATTATGGGATGGGAAGAGTTTACCTGAAGGAGAACAGGTGAGTGTTGATTTTGAATGCTGCTGCACTGAATGCTAAATGTCTTCGACAATTTCCTGTCTGGGTTCGATGTGTTGTAGATTTACTAAAGCTCTGGAGTGCTTCACTAACGCACAACTGATGATCCAGAGACACATCACACCTGGAAAACTCACCTGGCCAACCACTAAAACTACAGTAGAGGAAACACAGCCGGCCTGTTTAAAGGTGCATAATGTGTGTGTGTGTGTGTGTGTGTGTGCGTGAGAGATCGTGCCCTCCGGATTGTCCCAAGAATATCTGCTTTAACAACATTGTCAGCAAACTGAATTTATTCGACAACATTTTACAGAAAATTTATGCCCTTTCTGTCTGCTTCTAAAAAACGCCCCCTGAAAATTTGTTCTCTTTACCGTCTGTTCATATATATCCCCAACCTCAATAGAATTACGACTTAAAGAGCATGCAGCGCTTTTACGAAGAGGAACGAATAACATAGATGCAAATTCCTCACCTTTCAGTACAACTCACCTTTTTGAGATCAAAACAGGTCACCTATGAGATTTGCTTAGATCCAATGAGATAGTGTTTTTATGGGGGAGATGTTTTACAAAGGTACTTGTGATCTTACAAGTGTAAATAAAGAACTGGTTGTTTCAATAAGTGGAAACATTAGAGTTTTGGACATATAATGTAATAAAAATATTTTAAAATACCTTAAAGTAACTACAAATGAGCATGTAAAGCAAATATCTTTAAAATAAATTCTGTTTGGAGCATGTTAGGGCTGCATGATTAATCGCATGCGATAGTCATGCGCATCTCGTCTGTAAAGCTGGTTCTGTGATTAGTAGTAAATCTCCATCACCTGCTTTCAGATGGAGCAGTATTTACTACACAGAGCCGTACTTCACTGGCAAGCTACACAATAACGTGTTCATTATCACAGACGATTTAATCGTGCTATTATGAAATCGAAGATATCGTTCTGCGATAATGACAGCTGTTTGCGTAGCTTGTCGGTGAACTACAGCTCTGTGTAGTAAATGCTGCTCCATCTGAAAGCACGTGAAAATACCACATTTAATAACATGTTTTTACTCCAAACTCACTTCATAACGTCAGTCGAGTGTTTGAAATAAATCCTTCTGTGAGATGTGGCTTCTTACACAGAATAAGGCACGCAATTTAACCTTAAACATATTTCATAGTATTCTAAGCGGTGATAAAGGCATTGCATTATTATATACTTTATTATAATGAAAATTATAATAAGAACTCAGATAAACCATATATTGTCGTAGTCGTGTGTTTATTAGTCAGGCTGAATCACTGAAAGCAGTTAAATCGTCTGTTTATTCAGCTAGTGCTGTAGGGATGTCCTGGGTTTCTTCTGCGGGGTGTATTTGGAGTTTCTCTGGCCTTCAGATGGAGATTTACTGCTGATCACAGAACCCTGCTTCACTGAAAGAGACGCATGACAATCACAGCTTCTGACTAATCGCGATTTCATTTCGATTTATCGTGCAGTCCTAGAGCATGCCCCTGATCCGCACAATGCTCTCACCTTTTTCCCCCTTACCTGTTTGCATCTCTGGCATCACAATGATTGTCTGCAGATGCTGAACCCAGAATAGTCCTTGTGACCTTGCTTGACATGCTGATGTATTTCCATTTGAAACAAGAAGTTGGAGCTTGTTCCTTTTTTTTTTTATATTCAGTGGTGTTTAGCTCAGTAAAGCCACTCACCACAGCCGCAGGTGTACAAAAAATGTCTACAGGATTAAATGATTGAATATAAAACTAATGTTAGTGCAAACAGACTTGGACTGAAAGCAACAAAACTTCTCTTATAACATCGTGCATGTTTATGGTGCTGATATGAACTGTTTCTGTCCTGAAGGTACGTCTGGAGGACTTCATAGAGGTGTGTAAGTTTCCTCCTAAAGTGGACGCGGTCTGCCGGTATCAGCACTGCCTCTCTCATACGGTGGAGGTCTACTTCAGCGATCCAGACTTTAAGGTGAGTGTGCTGAGCGGAATCTGCTGCCTGATCGGTCTGGCGATCTGTAACGAGCGTGTGCTGTTTGCAGGGCTTCATCCAGCTGACCTGCTGTCAGAGCTGCAGAGTCGAGTTTCATATGAGCTGCTGGAAGAAGCTCAAAACACTTTCATTCTCCGATAAGAACGACAAGGTCAGAGGTCTTTCTCTTATGTGAGAAACCTGAGGATGTTACAGACGCTCACTGTTCTTATCTGTTTACTGCAGGATTTTCTAAAAGATTCATGTTTTACGCCAGACTGTGGAGGTCAGGTCTGTCACATTGTAATATATGGCTCAACGGGGCTGATAAAGTGTGAGGTGAGATGTGTGTACACACACACACACACACACACACACACACACACTCTCTCTCACTCTCTCTCTCTCACTCTCTCACTCACACACTCACTCACTCTCTCTCACACACACACACTCTCTCACTCATACACACACTCACTCACTCACTCTCTCTCTCACACACACACACACTCACTCAAAGAGCACGCAGTGATGTTTCATTTACTTACTAAGATTCTCCTCTTCTCTCAGTTTAAAACATCTATTCCTAAAATCAGACCTGTTGGACGATTGAGAATCAAGCAGCAATGTACAAGGTGGCGTTTAATGCATCTTACGCATCATATTTCATAATTTAGCTGCATCTGTTGATAGCGGCTGATTTCTCTTTGTACCTCGACAGTATTAAGAAGTTGAAGTCTAAAAATGAACGAAAGCTTCGGCGGAAACAACACAAGTTGGCGACACGTTCTGCCTGTCAAGAGAGAAAGCAAGTAACGGCTGCGGACGCCCCTAAAGACCCGACGGCAGAGAGAGGTATCCAAATACATATCATGATAATAATGCTTATGAAGTTAAAAGATTTGAATTAATTTACAGGACTTTTCGATGTAAGGGCGCAGAATTTAGTAGAGACACTATGACATGTCCCTCTCGATATTCAGCCACTATTAAATTGTCCATCGCAATAATTTTGCTCAAACAATTATAAAGCTTTATTAAATGTGTATGTAACCACTGTTGTAATTTTGGCCACATCTGAAATGGGTCGATCCATTGACATTTACCTGAGAAGTTAAAGAAATACGCTAGATTTAATAGATGTGTGGAGTAAGAACATATAAGAGCTGAAGTGTTTGAAACATACGAGTACAGTTCGGCTGAATGATGAAGTTTGTCCTCTTTAACTTTGTTGTTCTGCTTTTTTGTGCTCTTCTGCTTCTACTTTTTGCAAACAAGTGAATGAATCTTCCTCAGAAGAGACAAAAACAGCAACTCACTTCAGTGTCTTACATTATAATTACATCCATAAGCTTTGTGAAATTTGGAGTAACTCATTAATCTGTTGTTTGATCTCTTCATATTTAAGGAGAGAACTATAGTCTCCATCGCTTGTTATGATTCTCAAGAGTGTAGAGTTTAGTAGAGATGCTGTGACATGATCCTATATCAGACGCTAATAAATAACTTTGATCAAACAATTAAATGTCTGTTATCTACTGTTATGTTCCCATCAATGCCAAAACCAAACCTACACCATTGTTTCAAGGTTTAGAAATCACACTTTTAAAATAGGACAAAAACAGTTGCTGATCTATACAAATAAGAAATATCTAGATTTTTTTTTATATTGATTTTTGGCTCATTTTAAAGTAATGGTTCACCAAAAAAATGCATGTTCTGTGATAATTTTCTCACCCTCAAGTTGTTCCAAACCTGTATGAGTTTGTTTCTTCTGTTGAAAACAAAAGAAATAATGTTGGTAATAAACAGTTGACAGTAGCCATTGACTTTACTAGTCTGGAAAAGCCCCGGACCCCCGGATGAGAACCGCTGTTAATAACACTGTATCTCTGTTCTTATCGCTCCTGCAGAGCCACCCAGAGACTGTATTGATATGGACCGTGTTTTACATCAAATTCATGATAACAAAGGACTTTTTAAAGAAGAGTCAGTGAATATTTCTTGCTTTTTGGAGCATCTGCGGCCGTGGCTGGATTTATTTGAGAGTAAAGGACATGAGAGTGTGCTAAACAGCCGTAGAGACCCTGGACCTCTGTGGGAGCTGGTGGACCTTCTGCTGGAGTCCAGAAACCGGGTCTGGGCTCGAGTCTTCATCGAAACGCTCGGCCTGATGCTTCATATCAAACCCAAAGTGCAGCAGTGGGCTCAGCAGCTCGATAACGCTGGTGCGTTTCATTCACACTGCTGTTCACTTCCACATCTTCTGATTAAACGTCGCCGTTTTCACGACTGAGTATTGTGTACAAGTGTCCATCATTAATCAGTCTGATGTGTGTCTCCTCCGTCAGGTCTGAAAGCCGCGGAGTCGTTCGTCAGTCGTTACAGCTCTCAGCTGGAGGAGTTGGACCTGAAGCCTCTGCTCACGTTCACACCGCTGCAGGAGACACTCATCGAGAAGTTCGGCACCGTTCCGGAATTATTTGACCGTGACGGTTTAACTGTAATGGAGTACTTAAGACAGGCTCCGGCTAAAGAAATGCGTCTGTTTATTTGGACTCTAGAGTCGAATCGAGAGCGCTATCATTCCTGTCACTCCATTCTCGATCAATATTTTGAAGATGGTACGTAAGTCAGAACAAGCGTTTTATATGTGAAGGGAGTTTTTTGTAAATAATTGTTCGTTTTTCTTTAGATGCTGTTTGTTTAGTCATTAAAAAGATGGATGATGACGAGCACATGGTAAGAGATGCCTGCTGAAGTGTTTGTTTCTGAAGCGTTTCATCTGAGTAAATGACTCTCTCTCTCTCTCTCTCTCTCTCTCTCTCTCTCTCTCTCTCTCTGTGTGTGTGTGTGTGGGTGTGTGTGTGTGTTTCAGAGCTCAGTATTTAAGAGTAAAAATCGGCATCGCAAGAAGAAGCAGAAGGAGTTAAAGGTGAGCATGGTCAGTGCAGCGGCGCAGGACCGGCGTGCTTGATGCTCATCTGTGTGTCTGTGTGTTTCAGTCTGTTATTGTGCTGTCTGGAATGAGAGGTGGACATCCGAGGGATGAGGATGAGGAAGATGAGCTGTTCTCTGAGGAAGACGCTTTGTGAGTTCAGAACTGTTGCATGTCACATACGTGAAGCGAGTCAGTTTCGGTGACGTTGTGCGTGTGATGTTCCAGGATGTTCCTGAGCAGCATGGATCCGTTCAGCGTCCCCGAACACCTGCGAGGGCAGCTGGAGGAGTTTGAGGAGCAGTACGCCGGATCAGCACACCGGAGCCACTACCAGAGAATCCTGGACAGTAACCCCGACCCCACTAAAGAGAGTTTATATGAGTACGTCTCACCTGTGCTTCTGCTCTCCGCATGAGTGGGGGGTGCCAGGTTGGGGACAACGCAAGTTACGTAATCGGATTACTTTTCAAGAAACTAGTAAAGTAATGCATTACTTTTTAATTTCCAAGAAAACATCTGAGTTTTTTTGAATAAGTAACGGCAATTACTTTTTTTCCCCCCCGTTTACGCTGACATCTCTCCTTCTCATGTCACGACAAATCAGGAGTAAGTGCAGAGACGTTGTGTGTGAACATGATCTTACTGTAGTTCTACTGTAGTACACAGAAACAGATTCAGTATTCCTTCCTAACTGTAGAAGTTTCACTAATGTGATGACACCTTGATAGCTGCACTGCAGATTTGTTGTCTGTCGCTTTCTATGCTCGAGCTCTTTAAAGCAGTTGGATTCTATGGCTGTCATTGGATGCTTTTATCATTAGTAACTGTAAAAAATCACTCCCGAAAGAGATTTGCAACGGTAGCGTTCTTTTGTGTCATTATGTTATTTATGGCTTGTCAAAAAGGCCTTAAAACTAAATTCGTATTTAAGACATAATTTCAGTTTGGGGGGGGGGGCTTTTGGCTTCTCTCCTGAGGCCACAAGAGGGCCCAATCGCGCAAAATATTACTAATGCGCATTTCTTAAAAGCAATAAAATAAAACAACTGTAATGGAAAGGAAGTGCATAAAGTTATAACCCTATATAATGTTTCGTTTCTTAAAACATTCGAACAACGCATTAATGTATGAAATGTATAGTTTAATACAAGGCCCGAAAATAAACCACTCACAGAGTGTTTTTTTGTTAAAATTTAAAAACATGAGATACAGTGGGATGGGGAAAACCACCATAAAGTCTCGAGACTTGTTTTCTAAAAGTTGAACTTGCATTAATTTTACATGGCTTTTTAAACATGCCGCTCTCTTGTGCGAGACGCGAGTGCAGCGGTGATAGATGTCCCTCTAGAAAATGTGATAAATATGCATTCTGTGTGAACGGCTCGGTTTCCGTTTTGACGTAAACAACATTTCCTACGCATTGATGTTTTTTTTTCCCCACAATATTTTGAATGAACAACGCAGCAGTGGATTCAACTGCATAGGCTAAAAAAAGCATTAAAATGCAACGACACCTTCATCGTGTGCCACTGATAAAGCTGCCTGACGCACACTGAATGTGGGCTTTTATTTTAAATTCGTAGAATATTCAAAATTAGAATTTTTTTGACAGCCCTATCATTATTGTTCTCAGAGTTAGAACAATTATTAAAAATGTAGTTATTTATTGTGCTTGCTGTGAACGGGCCTTGATCCAGTATGAAGGGTTCGCAGTGGAAGTGGAGTTTAAAATAGTTTAAGATCAGTGTAAAAAGTGAGTGATCATGTGTGTGTCAGTTATTTTGCTCAGATCCTGGAGGAGCACGGGCCGCGGTGTGCCTCAGACCCGCTGATGGTGGGCGAGCTGGAGAACTTTCCTCCGGAGGCGCAGCAGAAGATCGCAGACGCTGGAGGACTCGAGTCCTTCCTGCTGGAGTCTCTGCGCTTCGTCATGATGGACGAGCTGATCGGGCTAATGAAGCACGCCGTGTGTCTGACAGACTCCCTGCCTCCGTCACACCTCAACCCCTCGGCTGAAGAGTTCTGGCCTCACGCAGACGCACTGAGCGACACTGCGTCACACCTCAGCCTTCCTGATGATGATCCAGTGGAGTCTGCGTCCTTCGATCCATTCCTGCTCCTCCCCGACCCGTATGCCTTCGAGTGTCCCGTCTCAGACTACGAGTATCTGGCAGCAGATGTGCTGGAGCGAGCGCCGGAGTCTGAGCAGAGCGAGGACAAACACACAGCCGTGTGTGAGCAGGTAAGATGGGACGGATGACGGGAATGTCGTCAGGATGAGTGCCGTCTCTGACCCCTGACTCTGTCTTACAGGATTTGGCAGAGCATACAGATGTCTCCATTAACACAGAGCCATACGTGTCCTTCGAGAGCAACAACGTGAGTGAATGTCTGTTACATGTATTGTCCGCTAGAACCAGAACTAGGGATGCACCGAGACCACTTTTTCCAGAACTGGCCAATACTGATACTTTTATTTTTGGTGCTTGCCGATACCAACTAAGTACCTGTATGTTCATTGCATATGGATTTTAAAAAAAATACTGGGTATAGAAACCTGAAGTATATGTATAATATTAATTGGTTTCGTTCATTTGGCAAATAGATATTTCCTTCAGTTATTTTCGCACTTTATTATGACCGTTAAAATGTATTGTACAAGCTTTTGTTACTTTCACTGTTAATTTTTTTGCTCTGTGGTATTTCATCTGTAATTTATTAGCACATCTCAGTACTGTAAAGACGCTTTCCTGTAATAATGTAAGGAACCACTCGTTATCCTATTGCCTATAAATCTTGTAACGGTGATAAACATATTTTCTGAAACTTAAGTAGTGTTTTTTTTACACTGGTCTATAACACACACACACACACACACATATATATATATATATATATGTATGTATGTATATGTATGAAGAGTTCATTTGCAAAAACAGATAACTCAATTTTTAACAATTTGCAAAAATCATGTTTTTTCATTGTGCATTCCAATGTCAATAAAACTGCAGTTGGGTTATTTTGATGAGGTAAAAAATAACAAAAACATACAGATAACTAACACAATAAAACTAGGGATGCACGATATATCGGCCACCATATCGGTATCGGCCGATAAATGCAAGTCTGTTTTTCTGTTATCGGTATCGGCCCGAAAAGAAAATGTTGCCGATATCTTAAAGCCGATAAATAATGCATTATTTCCTTCAGAGACACGTCAGATGCGTGCTGTTCGTTTGCAGCCTTTTGTGCAATTGTATGTTGTATTATTGTGTTTATTTGATGTATATCTGATTTATCTCGTATAGAATGCCTTTGGTTAAGTTAAAAGAGCGCTTCAGTTTACCGGTGATCGTCTTTAGCTCAGTGCACGCAACTCAAACAGCAGTGCACAACATTAATAACTATGATTGGGAATGTTGTGTATATAACATTCTAATGAGAAAATTATTATAATAAAATGTTGTGAATTATTTGGGTTTAGTTGCTGTGTTTCAGCGAGTTGTTATGGGAAGAGCGCATCCACAACAGGATCACACATTCTGACTATAGCACGCAATAACTGCGTCATCTTGTACATATATAAGTTGTAATATTATGTTTATGTTGTATTAATATTAATCTCAGGATGCATTTCCTTGAGTTAAATAAGCTGCCAGCAAAACGCTTCAGTTTACCATGTTCATTCAGCTCTTCAGCTTCAGCACGCGCAGCTCAACGGCTGCTATTTAAAACAGTGGTGTTAATTTGTTACTTTTTCAAAATCATTGATACATTATTAACATTAATAACAACCACTTTTATTTTTCTCTTATTATTTTTCATCAACAATATGGTTTAGTAATTAAAATCATTTAATTATTGTCCGTGCAGAGGCTATTCCGTTTTATTGATCTGTGGCGCATTCATTTTGATTCTTTACACGTGTAATGATGTCCAGTGACTTGTTTGCATTATTTATGCATTATTTTATTTATTTGTAAGACTTTTTTATGACTAAATTTGGTAATGGGAGAGTAAAAATATTTTTAAAACGTACACCGTTAAAACTAGGCTGCTTATGTTGAAGTGTTTGGAATGTGGGTTTTAATGCTGATACCTTTTTTTAATCAGGCTCTCAAAAAGTATATAAAAATTTGGATATAGGTTTATCGGCCAACATATCGGTTATCGGGTTTTAATAAATAAAGAATTATCGGTATCGGCCAAAATGTTCATATCGGTGCATCCCTAATACAACACGATCACAATAAAAACATGATTTTTGAAAATTAAAAAAATCAGTTTTGTTTTTGCAAATAAACTTCATATATACAGTATATATAGGTTTTCAAACGATTACTGTGATTCATGCATACAAAAGGTTTTTTTTTGCATACTGTGTTTCTGTGTATATATGTCTATCCAATACACACACATATAGTGGTATATTTTGAAATATTTACATGTCTATATATTCATATAATTTATATTATAAATATATTTAATATATAAACATAACTTATTTTTCTTAAATGTATACATGCATTTGTGTGTATTTATATACATAATAAATAGGCTATACACATTACGCACACATATGTTATTTAAACAAACTTTTATTTTGGATGCGATTAATCGTTTGACAGCACTAGAAATATATATATGTATATATATAATATATCTCAGTGTTTATCTCCTCTGAATCGTGCTGTGACTCGTATAATCTCATGTACTTCATAGACATCTATTCTGTTCTCTGTTGTTCTGTTGTCGGTGATTCTTTGTCTGGACAACGGCACTGTTCACACACTGTGTGGTATCGGGGCATTTTTACGAGTACAGGAGCGCAGTATTGGTATCGTGTTTCTTCCAGGGCGACATGCTTCAGAAAGAGAAGCAGAGTCTGCAGCTGTTGAAGGAGATCCAGCAGATGAAGGAGGATCATGAAGCTGTGCAGCAGAGGAGGGCCGAGGAGATCGCAGCGCTTCAGGAGGAAACCCAGAAGACCACCCTGAGGATGCAGGTAGAGAATCAGCCGTGGGCATGTTCTGAAGCGTTTGTGTGTGTGTTCTGCGGCTCAGACTCGTGACTGTGCTTGTGTTCAGATCGCCAGCACCGAGCTCAGCATGTTCCAGCAGAAACTAGAGGAGGAGGTGAGGAAAGACCAGCAGGAGAAGAAGGAGAACCAGGAGACGCTCAAGACACTGAAGATGGAGATCAAACACCTGGCAGATTTACATGAAAGGTCAGACGCACACACTCAACATCAGTTTGATACGCAGAGGAAACATACTTCAACACACACAGACACACACATAGAGAGAGACACACACACACACACACAGTTAAACACAGTCATGTGAGCTGCTGTTTTACGGCTGAATGAAGCTGTGTGTGTTTTCTGTAGTTACACCAGAGACATCAGTGTGAAGAATAAAGAGTATCAGGCAGAACTGGAACGATTCCTGGATGACAGGTGAGTCTGAACACCTGTTACTGTCTTATACAGTATAAACCTTTGCATCAATACCAGTTCAAATTAAACAACCTTTGAAAAAGTAATGGTGAATGTTTTATTTTTTAATGGTTGTTTTAAATTTTATCTTTATAGATAGTATTTCAGAATATTACTGTTTTTACTGTATTTTGATCAAATAATTGCAGCTTTGGTGATTAGAAGTGATTTTGAAAAACTGAATTATTCTAAACTTTTAGCTTCCAGTGTGTATGTATTTGAGAATATCTCTTATATTGTTTATGTTGGTGATCTAACCGAAATCATTTATCTGTGATGCACATCACTAAATAGTAATTAGGCTCGTCACTACAACAAATTAATATAAACTGAATAAAACCTTACAGAATCAAAACTTTCCATATAAACACACAACACATTACTAACCCCAACTCACAGCTACTGTAGGTAAATCCACTTTTGTCCACATGCATACAGTACATTCGCATGATATATATATCATAATGCAGATCTCAAGTGCTTGAATTTTGTTGTCAAATGTAAACTATATTATTGCACAGCTCTAAATGGATTGTTGTGAATAATTGGATGTTTACATCATGAAAAAATGAAGCTGCTCTGAAACAATGTGTACTATAAAAAGTGCTGAAATCAATAAAACTGACGTGTGTCATACTGATGCATTAACTGTGTCCTGCAGTAACCAGTGTGCGTCTGAGCGTCTGCATCTGGAGGAGGAGATCAAGCGCTTCAGAGACGCGTGTGTGAAGGCCCAGAGGAGATCCATGATGGCTCAGGTGAGTCTTTCAGCCGTGTGTTGAGGGTGTGTTCATTCCTGGACACCGCAGTGACACCGGTGTGTGTGTGCTTCAGCTGTGTGTCCTGCAGAGCAGACGTGAACACGCGCTGCGGCGGCTCCGGATGAGTGTCTCTGAAGGGAAGATGGTGGTCAAACACCTGACGGAGGCGTCGCTCAGGTACGGCTCACACTGGTGTTCAGAGTGATTTACACGTGATGTGAGTAGGGCTGTGCAATATATATCGTCTGCGATAATACCAGAATGGTTGTTAATTTGTTGTTATATCACAAAAACCAAACAAAACACTCTTACAGACACATGCATTTACAGTGCGTTCTTTCACTGCACGATTCTAGGGCTGAAATGATTCCTCGAATAACTCGAATACAAAAAAAATATTTATTTCTTCGTTTAGTCCATTTACTGTAACTACATACAGAACACTGTTTCCCCATGGACCATTATTACTGACGCACAACCCGATAAAAGCTATCCATGCTAAATTCTGTCCCTACTATTTAGGGCAGATAGGGTGGATAGTATGTATGCACATTGGGACGCAGGGATATTTAAGACCGTAAATCAATGTATGGTGGCTAGTTATGATGTCCCTAAGTTAGCTATGTTTTGTGAAAGACTTGGCGCCATTCATGTTGATTGTCTCATTCTCTCTCTGTGACACACTCACACACAGACTCACTCAACGAGCACAGTCTGTCTCACACACACACTCACACGCACAGTCTGTCAAACTCACACACAGACACACACTCAGCAAGCACAGTCTGTCACACACTCACACACTCAGTGAGCACACACACACACACACACACCTCTTCATCACTCACTCACACACACACACACACACACACACACACACACTTGTCTGGTCAGCTATCTTCGTGGGGACTCTCCATAGGCGTAATGGTTTTTATACTGTACAGACCGTATATTCTATTGCCCTACACCAACCCTACCCCTAAACCTACCCCTCACAGGAGACTTTTAGATTTTCAAAAAACTTCATTATGTGTGATGCATTAGCTTGTTTACCCGTGGGGACCTCAATTTAGGTCCCCACTGTGACACGAGTCCCCATGAGTCTGTGTATTCAGGTTTAAGTCCCCACCAGAATATAAAAACGGGTATACACACACTCAGCGAGCACAGTCTGTCTTACACACTCGCACACAGACATAGTTATGCACAAAAATACCACAGAAAGAAAGTTAGTCAATATCACACGTAGAGTGCCAGTTTTCACCTCTAAAAATCAGCATGATTACAAATGTGATACTGATTTTATGCAACAGTTCAATAAACAATAAGTTAATATTAAGAGACTTATGTTTTAGACACCATATTGCCTATTTTTTTTGCTCTATTTCGCCAACAAAAATCAGTCCGAATATAGCCACAGTGCTGTTTTGCGTCTCTGTGCAACATGATGGTGTTTCGTTCTGAATGAATCAACCGTTTAAATGATTCGGTTCAATCGCAATGAATCACTTATTAACAGTGACTTGCTGCCACCTGCTGGCGGTTTTAATTTCACATTCAAAGTATCTTTTCATTTTTTTAAATAATTTCAAATATCAGTATTCAACGTTTTAATATCTCAAAACATTATTTATGCATGTGTAACTGCAGGTTAAATGCATTCATGTCCTGCATTAAACAGTGTGTAAACGCATCTAAACACCTCTTCAGATGCAGCTGCTGTGTTTCCTCTGCATTGCAAAGATTAATTTTGTTGATACTGATTTAATTTGCTCGGTAACAGCCCAAATGTCTTATTATTCTAATTCACTGATGAAATGTAAGAATTTGACTCAAAAGATGATGCACACTTTTAGAAAAAATGCCTTTATAAAGGTAAAGATGGCCATAAAATGTAAAAATCAATTTAAACTTATTGGAAAAGATTAATTTCTGTCAGTGCTGTGAAGTGGACGAGATGAAGAGCCTAAACATTTTTAGGAGTCGGCTGTCCACGGCAGTCCTTAAGATAACAGCACAATAACACACTCAGAAAAATATTGTCTGATTATCGTTATCAATAAAATCCCAGAAATGATTGTGATATATTTTTTGCCAATATCGCACACCCTAGATGTGTCTGATGTTAATTGTGCTGCAGTTTCCCCTCCGGTGCGCTGCTGTCAGCCATAGACGACTGGAAGAAACACATGTGCGACGCTGAAGACAAAATCAACAGGACGCAGGTGAGCTTCCTTCTGTTGCCAGAGACCGCTTGCTGTGTGTTGAGACGGAGCCCAATCCATTCTGCTTAACGAACTCTGAATTTCTCTGTGTTCTTTCAGATGGAGTTTGAGGCTCAGATGGATGAGGTGAAGAGCGGCACCAGACTCTGTTCACTGCCTGATATCTGCGTTCCCAGCATCCCCGCAGCACCCGCTCTACCGGTGAGAGCTGCCGCTCACTCTGTGGGTCACGTGAAGGTCAAGGGTCACCACGCGTCTTCTGATCAGTGTTTGTGTCCTGCAGGCCATGCTTCCTCCTCCGGTTCCTCAGTTCTATGGGCCGTACGTGTCACTTCCTCCCGGCCGCACAGGACGCAGCACACCGACAGACCGACTTCCCGAAGGGCCCCCAGCGCCGCCACACCTCACCGTGTACGAGCGGATCCTGGAGCGACTCCACATGATGTTCCCTCATTACAACAGGTGCTGCTCCAACACAACACAACACAACACAGAGACCAGCAGCAGCAGCAGTGTCAGGCACGCTTCTGAGAGAAAACACTCTGCTCAGCGCTGCTGCACATCACAGCAAAAATCTGAAATATTACAATCTAAAACCGCTGTTTTCTGTGTGAATATCTGTTAAACTGTAATGTATTTCTGTGATGCGCAGCTGTATTTTCAGCATCATGAGTATTTCTGTGCCAAATAAACTCCTCAGGGATTTGCACAACGTTTGATACTGAAAGATGGAGCGGTCCCAGCTATTAAAGATCCCGGTCATGATTCTGTGTTGCTGGCAGTCGGTGCTCGTCACTCTTTAGCTCCGCCCACGACACGCCTCCAGGAGTTTTCGGAGAGAATCGTAATGCTGTATCTTTCTTTTATAAATATGATAAAACTAAAGATTCTTTGGAGATATGAAGGATGCAGTACTACTCTATAGGTACTCAAGATTAACACGAGATTGGGTGAAACTGTGTTATGTCTCCTTTAACATAGAAAACAGCTATTTTAATTTCTAGTAATATTTCACTGTTTTTACTGTGTTAGTATAAATGCAGCTTTGCTGAGCAGAAGAGATTCTTTCAGAAACCTGAATGAATGATAATTCCTCCAGTGGCCTGAGCGCTGGTGAGTTGGTGATCAGTGTGTTTGTGTGTAGGCGGGTTCTGAGCAAGTTCATCCAGGAGGTCCGTGTGTCCAGCGGAGGCGCTCTCAGCACGGTGACCTATGATGACGTCATCAACCCAAGAGGGGAAGACTTGGCTCATCTCATCCTGGACCATCAGGAGAACAAGCGTGTGCGTCACCGTCTCGTGTGTGTGTGTGTGTGAGAGAGTGAGTGAGTGTGTGTGGAGTGACGGTGGCTTCCTGTTGCAGGAGCCAGAGAACCTCGCGGGTGGAGACGCTCTGGGTCATATGACTCCTCCGTCTGACGCCGCTGTCAGAGCCACCGGGCCGCCACTTACACACGTGTGGAAGAACGTGTCGGAGAAACATCGCAACACGGCGCTGGCGGTAACAATCACACTCACACACTCTCTCACACACACACACACACGCTTAGTCACTGTGCTCATCTAAGGTATGCCGTTTTCACCTGACTCCGATGCGGATCTCTGACGACGTTGCTTTCACCTTCGTTGTCACCTTCTGCTAAATTCACAGCTGCTCGCTAGTAACGCTGACCACCATGTCATTTTTCCTCATATGTGTATCTCGTATATGGATTTACATCTTCCGCTGCTTAATATACTGCCATTCATTTGGTCTACACCAGAAACACAAACTATCTATAATGCTTACAAGAATACAGCCTAAAATATAATTAGAGGTACACTAGGCATCAGGGAAGCTTAACTTAACAATGTATGTAAGTATTAATGGATTTGCTGTAACTATTGCTGTCAAAAGAGTCATCGTTAAAAAAGTTTGTTTACAAAATTTGTGTTACTGTGTTATATTAGTGTATATAGAGTACGACTCCAGCTATATTGACATTTACATTTATATTATATATTAAATATATTTGATATGTAAACATATTTGTTCTAAATGTATACATGCATGTGTTTGTATGACTTCTGACGCGGCGAGTATAAACCAGGCTCTACACTCGAAGCGCTGCGCAGTTTAAACGAGAAGCGCGGTTTCGTTATGCTTTCAGTTTCGTTTGCTGTTTCTCATATGCTACAGAAATGGCAGCACACCGCGGTGGTCGCGCCAGTGTGAGCGCTCACAGAATTTAGTCGCACAGGCAGAAAAAATAGTCGCAGTCTGGAGCCCTGGCTTAGGGATCTATTGTTTCGACTCAGAAGCATTGTTGCGCCGAATTTTCGCATTCATTGTGAAAAAGGCGTTAAGTCTAACCTCACTGAGCATGTGAACATGTGTGTGCCGTCAGCTGAACATGGAGGATCCGTGCATCATCTGTCACGAGGACATGAGTCCAGAGGAAGTGTGTGTCCTGGAGTGCCGCCACAGCTTCCACAGAGAGGTGAGGCTCTGCTCTCGTCTGCTGAGCGTCTGGCAGCTGTGGGATGTAGACTGATGCTCTGTGTGTGTGTTTCAGTGTATTAAGTCGTGGCTGAAGGAGCAGAGCACGTGTCCCACCTGTCGAGAGCACGCGCTGTTACCGGAGGACTTTCCCATGCTGCCCGGCAGACACCGCAGGAGCCACACGCCCGCCGCCGCCTTTAACTGACCCACTGTATGTTCATCTGCACCAGTCTTATCTTCATAATCACACTCACAGTAATGACCCTTGTTTTGGGTGTCGGAAACTCTACGGACCAATCGGTGATGTTTACTTTCAGGGCGCATTTGTGTTTTCCTTTCTGTAATAAAGTTCGTTACGTGAACTGGTTTTACTCTTCCACTTTTACCTTTGCTTGTCATTTTACCTTGAAATTTTACTTCATTAAAACATTTAACCAAAGAAGCGGTCTCCTGCTGTTGGTGTGTTTTAGACACTAGACGCTAGCTCGTGCCGTGTTTCTGCAGATCAGATTCAGACTGGGGGATAGCTGATAATAAATAATTGAAATCATAATGTCAAACTAATATCATTTTGTGTGCAATTGATTCTAATATTTTTAGTACTATTATTTCTATAATTATAATACATTTAAAGGGCTGATCTTTTTAAAAGATCTTAATGTGATTATTTGGTGTAACAGAATATGTTGACATGCTTTTTATGTTCAAAAAACACATTATTTTTCAAATCTGTACATTATTGTAGGTCATATATGCCCCGCCTCTCTCAAACGCTTCGTTTTCTACAAAGCCCCGCCTTCCGACAAGCACAGTCTGCTCTGATTGGCCAGCTGACCCAGTGCATTGTGTTTGGCCGAACACCGCAAGCACTCGTCTGAAATGTAACGTCCCCCTTACCATATCGCCAGCTTCATCTTTCAAAATAAATGTAAATACAGAGCCAGAAATGGGAACAGAGTCGCGTGACAGACACATTGATGAAGCTGGTATGTGTTTGGGGGTTGAAATTTGGTGACACCCCCCCCCCCCTCCCCCTCGCTCGCATCACTACACACACACACACAACACACGATCACCAGAACTCCGGCATTTTAACAGTCATAGCAATACTTACTAATAACAAACAGTCGCTGATTCAGAAGCGCCAGATTGTCATAGCAAAGTCATTATTACCTCCTCTCTTAGGTTCACGAAATGGTCGTCCATAACATGCATTGCTGTTCTGTTGTAAATAAATCTTAACCAATTATTCCTAATTGCATTTACTTTTGGAAGGCCAAATAAAGTGCGTTTGCTTTCGTCTAGAAACACACAGCGTCTCCTGCCATGCTGCTTCATCACTAACTGCGGTTACTGAAACCACGCCTTCCTTTGCGTGCACATTTGGGCAGCATTACGCAAATATTTCCACATAGTGCAGTAGATATGTGGTGGTGTGTTAGAATGAGCCATTTTAGGGGGGGCGTGGCAGAGTATTAACTTTGATAAATAATATCTCTTTGGTTTTGAGACTTTATCTTTTGCAACTTCAGGATCTTATCTATTCACAATCAGCTTGAAACACTCCAAAGAGAAAGGAAACTTAATTCACATATGACCCCTGTTAAAGCTGGAATACACTACACAACTTTAGCCCTGATTTTCAGTCTGGAGAAGGTTGTTGCTGAGAGTCAGTCAGTCTGCAGATTTCATAGAAAATCCTCTGATTTTAGAACACGTTATCATTTGTCCTGTGTTTCTGTTCGAGTTTGTTGTGATCAGAGCATCTGCTAGTGTGCGATGCATGCCTTTTCCTCTGTGACTGTTTACAAAGTCAGGCCTCCGTTAATTTCTATAGCCTTCTCTTACACATTGCAAGATTGTGTCAAAGCAGCTTTAAACTATTCAACAGGCAAATAGTGTGTCGTTCTCCTCTGGCCAGACGAACCAGCAGTTTAATTCCAGGTTGCAGCAAAGTCCGATTGTTCAGAGGACTCATCTTGTTCCTGTGGTCTTGTCCCGGTGGCTAGGAGACGAGTCACTAAGTGTATGCATAGTGTTGGGGGGTATTCCAGAAAGCAGGTTATGTGACATACCCAGGTATGTTTAAGGGTAATTAAGCGGCTAAACTAAAGCAATAAGACCCAAGAAGCTTTTGTTTACAGTGAACTTATCACAGCTACGGGTTGTTCGACCGAAACCGCAACAAAAATCATACAGGCATCAACTAACGTACTCCTGATGGTATGTGGTACCAAGATACTTTTTGTAGTACTGTGTGTTGCACCCCTTCACACATGTACGTGAAACGTAGCTCTATGCGCACTCCTTTGAAAATTTGTAGTTGGCGCTATCGAGCCATTTTGCCACATCCGCTTCTGAAACCCATATAAGATGTAAAATTTTCACCAGTTCTGTGTGTGAATGTGCAGAGTTTCATGAGTCTCGGAGCATGTTTAGGCCCTCAAAAATGCAACTCACTTTGGAGAAGAACTAATGTCTAATTTTGTTAAGGTAATTTTATATTATTTCATTTTATATTATCATCATGATCGCCATTTTCTATAATTATAATAATTTCTATAATAAAATGCATCGTGTATGCTTGGCATCCAAACAACATATAGTTGTATCGCAGTGGATTACATGATTAAACAAAAAAAAAAAAAATTGCACACAGCAGTTAGGTGATAGTGACTCTAGTAGAAAAATCTTATGTTTACCTGCCTGTCATGTGACCATTAACTGTCATCAGAGAAGCGTGACATGTAATGTTAAATTAATGAAATGTGCTCAAAGTCTTCAGAGGTGCCATAATTCAGCCTCAAGCGGTTTCATCTGAAAACAGTTTGGGAATCCCTGCATTACATGACGCCTACAAGTAAAACACATGAGACAAATCAAACCTTAAATGACACTGAATCATTATCTCACAGGTGAGCAGAGGATTTTAATACGACAGAAGCACATGTAAATATTCACTCATGGTCAAAAGTCTAAGAATGTAAATGAATGTGAAAATGGCAACTTCTCATTCATAGCAAGAAAGCTGGAATAATTCCTTCAGATTCTCAAACTCTGACCAGCTTCAGCGGGAAATTTTCCGTTATCAGATGATCATCTTGAAGAACGATCACTATATTCACCTCAAATTCTAGAGAGGAAGAAAGAAAGTCATTCAAAAGCAATCGGATCGGCTGTGGACATTGATTGGATCAAATCTTGAAAATGGGTTGCTCGAAAGAAACAAAAAGGATTCTGAATTTAGATTAAATCCTCAGTTTGTGTTGTTTAAAAATGTTTTAGTACAGGGGTGCCCAAACTCGGTCCTGGGGGGCCGGTGTCCTGCAGAGTTTATCTCCAACTTGCCTCAACACACCTGCCTTCAAGTTTCTAGTATGCCTATTAAGAGCTTGATTAGCTGCTTCAGATGTGTTTAATTGGGGTTGGAGCCCTCCAGGACCGAGTTTGGGCACCCCTGTTTTAGTAAGATACTTTTGATCCAAAAAAACGGGATTATTCTGATCCCAGCAGAAGGGTGGATTTCAGGAACAAATGTAATAAAACTTAAAAACTGGTCCAAAAAATACAACATTTTAACATGTAATATATCCCCAAACAGCTGTCAATATCAAACTAAATATATCCAATTTAAAGTTTGTTTTTTTAAATCACTGATTGTAAACTGCATTGGCACAATCATCAGAGACGGAGCAGTCAGAAGTAGTTATTTGTGTAAATGCAATGCAAAACATTGGCATTTTTCTCCATCAGCATGTCCCTTTAGGGGCTCCGTAGAGCTCTAGTAATCCAGATTTGGAAATCTGAATCAGGGTCATCCAATCCAGTTTTGCTTTGATAAACCAGCACAAAAGTAAGATGGGTTACCTGATCCTGGATAGCAAAACATGAGATTTTCAAATCCAGATCATTCTGATCCAGATTACACTTTTTGAACAACTGGCCCCTGATGATTTCTGTATTGAATATTAATAAACACACAGATCCAGCACTGAAGACATAAACCGGACCCTTACCGACTTTAAAGTTGGTGGTTTCTAGAGTGGGGCAGGTGAAGAGGCGAGGGAACACCATGTAGATGGGGATGGAGAGGCCGCGGCACACGTCTCCCTCAGCGATCTGGATGTTCTGGATCTCAGTGGCGTCTCGGGCGTATCCCTCCGCGCAGCCTGAGCACAGAACACATGTGTCTGAGCCAAAGCAGGGCTCCACACTAACACCAGAGCCAGCGAGTTCTGCAGACTGTGGCGCAGGAGCAGATCTGGGGGCGTGTGTGTGTGTGTGTGCGAGAGAGAGAGAGAGAGAGAGAGAGTGTGTGTGTCTCTCACCACAGGTCTCCACCCGCACCAGCTGCAGCTCAATGCTCTTGATGGCGACCTCTGAACTCTCCAGCAGCAGTTCTCCGGTCAGGGGTCGTGTGATGGCGCAGCTGGTGGCGTCCAGATGTCCCCTGATGAGGAAGCGGGGTAAGGAGCTCCTCTGAAACAGAGAGACAGGCGTCAGACCCTGTGCTGAGAGCAGACGGGATGAGGACGAGCTCTCCGTACCTCTCTCACATTCTGCAGCGTCTCCGGAGTGATGCTGAACTCCACAGGGTTCGGCTGCAGCTTCGACTTCTGTGGCTGGAAACGGGTTTAGAGTTATAGTTATAGTCATGACTCGTCATCTGACTGTACCGTGAGAGTATGTGTGTGTGTGAGAGTGAGTGAGTGAATGTGAGTGGTGAATGTGTGTGTGTGTGTGTGGTGTTGATGAGAGTGCGTGAGTGAGTCGCGAGTGAGTGAGTGTTGTGTGTTTGTGTGTGTGAGTGCTCGCGAGGAGTGATTGAGTGTTGATTGAGTTCTTGGTGTTGTTGTGTGTGTGTGAGTGAGTGAGTGAGTGAGCGTGCGTGTGTGTGTGTGTGTGTGAGTGAGCGCGAGTGCGTGTGTGAGTGAGTGAATGTGTGTGTGAGTGAGCGCGAGTGAGTGAGTGAGTGAGTGAGTGTGTGAGAAGCCTAGTGAGTGAGTGAGTGAGCGCGAGTTAGTGAGTGAGTGAGTGAGTGAGGGAGTGTGTATGTGAGTGTGTGTGTAAGTGAGTGTGTGTGTGAGGTGAGTGTGTGCGTGGCTGTCGTGTGGGATGCGCGAGTGTGTTGTGAGTGAGTGAGTGGTGTGTTAGGTCGATTGAGTGAGTGTGAGTGAATGTGAGTGAGTGAGTGAGTGAGTGTGTGAGTAAATGTGATGGTGAGTATACGAGTGTGCGTGTGTGTGTGTGCATGAGAGAATGTGTGTGTGAGTGAGTGAGTGAATGTGAGTGTGTGTGTGAGTGTTTGTGAGTGAGTGAATGTGGTGTAAATGGAGTGAGGCGTGTGCGCGAGTGTGTGTGTGGTGTGTTCATGCGAGAATGTGTGTGTGAGTGATTTAATTGAGTGGATTTGCGTGAGTGAGTGAGTAGTGATTGTGCTCGCGTGTGGTGTGTGTGAGTTGGTGTTGTGTGTGCGCGTGCTTGAGTGAAGTGTGTGTGTGTGTGTGAATGTGAGTGAGTGTGTGAGTAAATGTGAGTGAGTGAGTGTGTATGAGAGAATGTGTGTGTGAGTGAGTGAATGTGAGTGAGTGAATGAGTGAATGAGTGAATGAATGAATGAGTGAGTGAGTGAGTGTGTGTGTGTGAGTGAGTGAATGTGAGTGAGTGAGTGAGTGTGTGTGTGTGTGTTTGTGTGTGTGTGTGAGTGAGGGTGTGTGAGTGAGTGAGTGTGTGTGTGAGTGATTGAGTGAGTGAGTCAGTGAGTGTGAGTGAGTCTGTGTGTGAGAGTCTGTGTGTGTGAGAGTGTGTGAGTGAGATTGTGTGAGAGTGAGTGGGGTGGGAGTATGGGGGGGGGAGTGAGTGGAGTGAGTGAGTGTGGCATGCGAGATGTGTTAGTGAGTGAGTAAGAGTGCGTGTGTGTGTGTGTGGAGTGAGTGCGAGTAGTGTGTGTGTGGATAGTGAGTGATGTGTGTTGTGGTGTGTGTGTGTGGAGTGAGTGTGAGTTATGAGAGAATGTTGGAGTGAGTGAGTCAGTGAGAGTGAGTGTGTGAGAGTGTGAGTGAGAGAGTATTGAGTGAGTGAGTGCGTGAGTTGTGATGAGTGGTGTGTGTGAGTGTGAGTGCAGGAGTGTGTGTGGTTAAAAAAGGGGTGAGTTGAGTGAGTGTGAGTAGTGTGTGTGAGTGAGTGTGAGTGTGCATGAGAGAATGTGTGAGTGAGTGAGTAAGAGTAGTGTGTGTGTGTGGTGTGTGTGTGTGTGTGTGAGTGAGTGATTGTGTGTGTGAGTGAGTGAGTGATTGAGTGTGTGTGTGTGTGTGAGTGAGTGAGATTGTGTGTGTGTGAGTGAGATTGTGTGTGTGTGAGTGAGAGTGAGTGATTTGTGTGTGTGTGTGTGTTTTTTGTGTTTGTGTGTGTGTGTGTTTGTGAGAGTGAGTGAGTGAGTGAGTGTGCGTGTTGTGTGTGTGTGGGGGTGTGAGTGAGAGTGAGTGTGTGTGTGTGAGAGTGGGAGAGTGGTGTGTGTGTGTGTGTGTTGTGTGAGTGATGTGATTATGAGAGAATGGTGGAGAGTGATGAGTGAGTGAGAGGTGGTGTGTGTGAGTGAGTGAGTGAGTGAGTGATGAGTGCGTGTTGGCAGTGTGGGTGGGTGATGTGTGATGTGTGGGGTGAGGGTGAGGGTGGGGTGTGAGTGAGTGAGTGTGATTGAGGTTGTGTGGTGAGTGAGTGGGGGAGTATGGGGGGTGAGTGAGTGTGAGTGTCCTGAGAGATGTGTGAGTGAGTAGATGAGTGTGTTGTGTGTGTGTTGTGTGGTGGGGTGAGTAGGGAGAGTGGAGTGGGTGTGAGTGAGTGGGTGTGTGTGTGTGAGTGTGGGTGTGGGTGAGAGTGTGTGTGTGTGTGAGTGAGTGTGAGTGAGTGAGTGTGTGTGGGTGTGTGAGAGAGAGACAGAGTGTGTGAGAGAGTGTGTGTGTGACTGAGTGAGAGAGAGGGAAGTGAGGGTGTGTGGTGTGGGATGAGTGAGGTGTGTGCATGAGAAATGTGTGAGAGGGAGTGATGGTGAGTGCATGAGGTGTGTAGAGTGAGTGATGAGAGTGAGGGGGTGTGTTGAGGGCGGGAGTGTTGAGAGTGATGAGAGTATGAGAGTGAGTGAGTGAGTGATGTGTGTGTGTGTGAGAGTGTGTGCATGAGAGAATGTGTGAGAGTGAGTGAGTGAGAGTGAGTTTGGGGTGTGTGTTTGTGTTTGTTTGTGTGTGTGAGTGTGAGTGTGTGTATGTGAGAGTGAGTGAGTGAGTGAGGGAGTGTGGATGAAGATGTGGTTGTGAGTGAGGAATGTAGGGAGGGGTGCGGGGGGTGAGGGAGGGTGTGTGAGTGAGTGAGTGTGTGTGTGAGTGATTGAGTGAGTGAGTGAGTGAGTGTGTTGAGTGAGTGAGTGTGTGTGAGTGCTTGAGTGAGTGAGTGAGTGAGTGAGTGGGTTTTTAGTGAGTGTGAGTGTGGTGAGAGGGGAGAGTGTGTGTGTTGGAGTGAGTGAGGAGTGTGTGAAGTGAGTGATGAGTGTGTGAGGAGTGGATGAGTGTGATGAGGTGTGTGATTGTGTGTGTGAGGGAAGTGAGGGAGAGTGTGTGAGAGAGTGGAGTGAGTAGTGGATGTAGAGTGATGAGTGAGTGTGTGTGAGCGTGAGGGGGAGTGAGTGTGTGTGTGTGTATGTGAGAGTGAGTGTGTGTGTGAGTGAGTGTGTATGAGAGAATGTGTGTGTGAGTGAGTGAATGTGAGTGATGAGTGAGTGTGTGTGAGTGAGTGAGTGTGTGTGGTGATGAGTGGTGTGGAGTGAGTGAGTGAGTGAGTAGTGGTGTGTGTGAGGAGTGAGTGTGTGTGAGTGAGTGAGTGAGTGTGTTGAGTGAGTGAGTGTGTGTGGTGGTGAGTGTGAGTGTGATTGAGAGTTAGAGTGTTGTGGTGTGTGAGGCGTTAGTGATGTGTGAGTGATGAGTGAGTGTGTGAGTGATGAGTGATGGGATGAGTGTGTGTGATATGTGTGTTAGTGAGTGATGAGAGTTTGTGAGAGAGTGAGTGAGTGGGGGAGAGTGTTGGGTGAGGAGTGAGAGTGGTGTGAAGTGAGTGAGTGAGTAGTGTGAGAGTGGATGGGGAGTGAGAGGTGTTGTGAGGGAGTGTGAGTAGTGAGGAGTGGAGTGTGGAGATTGGGTGTGTGAGTGGTGGTATGTGAGAGGAGTGTGGTGGTGAGTGTACTCTGAGATGAGTGAGTGAGTGAGTGAGTGAGTGTGAAGAGTGAGTGATGAGTGAGAGTGAGTGGTGTGAGTATGTGAGGTGGTGTGATGGGAGTGTGTGGGAGGTGGGAGTGAGGGAGTGTGAGTATGTCGAGTGTATGTGAGAGTGAGTGAGTGGGTAGAGTGAGGGTGTGTGAGTGAGTTGAGTGTGTGTGCTTGTGTGTGTGTGTGTGAGTGTGAGGGTGTGTGAGTGAGTGTGTGAGTGTGAGTATGTGAGAGTGAGTGTGTGAGTGAGTGTATGTGAGAGTGAGTGAGTGAGTGAGTGTGTGCATGAGAGAATGTGTGAGAGTGCGTGATGAGTGTGTGTGTGTGTGTGTGAGAGTGAGTGATGTGAGTGAGTGTGTGAGTTAGAGTGAGAGAGTGTGAGTGAGTCGGTGATGTGTGTGGGAGAGAGTAGTGGTGAGTGTGTTGGAGGGTGAGTGAGTGTGAGAGTGGAGTGTGTGTGAGTGGTGAGTGAGTGTGAGAATGATGTTTTGAGTGTGTGGAGTGTGTGTGAGTGTGTGTGAGATTGAGTGTGTGAGAGAGTGAGTGTGTGAGGGAGTGGATTTTGAGAGTTAGTGAGTGAGTGAGTGAGAGTGTTGGGCTAGAGAATTGTGTGAGAGGAGTGAGAGGGGTGTTGTGTGTGTAGTGATGTGTGTGAGTGGTGAGGAGTGTGAGTATGTGAGTGAGTGAGTGTGTGTGAGTGAGTGAGTGTGAGTGTGTGTGTGTGTGTGTGGGGGTGTGTTTGTGTGTGTGTGTTTGTGTGTGAGAGTGTGAGAGTGTGAGAGTGAGTGTGTGAGAGTGAGTTAGTGAGTGTGTGTGAGAGTGTTTGAGTGAGTGGTGAGAG
>JADLZN010006480.1:255000-295000 GCA_018155175.1 Sinocyclocheilus anophthalmus
ACACACTCACACACACTCTCTCACACTCACACAAACAGAAACACACACACACACAAACACAAACACTCATTCACTCACTCCTCACTCACCCACACTCACACCACACTCTTCACATCACAACACACCCACACACACACCACACCACAACACACACCATCACTCCCTCACTCACTCACTCACTCCCTCACTCACACACACTCACACACACTCTCTCACACAAACACAAACACAAACACACACACACACACACACACACACCACACACACTCACACACACTCTCCTAACAACTCACTCACGCACACACACACACACACACTCACTCACCCCCACACACTCACTCACTCACTCACACACACACACTCACTCTCTCTCTCACACACACTAACACACACACACACACTCACTCACATACACACACACACACACTCCCTCACTCACACACAATCACACACTCTCTCACACACACACACTCTCTCACACACCCACTCCCTCTCTCTCTCTCACACACCCACACTCACTCACTCACTCACTCACTCACTCACTCACTCACTCACTCACTCACTCACTCACACACACACACACTCACACAGCCACACACACACACACACACACTCATCTCTCTCTCACACACACACTCACTCTCTCTCACACACAAACCACACACACACACACACACTCACTCACTCGCTCTCTCACACACACCACCCACACACTCACACACACACACTCACACACCCACACACACACTCTCACTCTCACACTCACACACTCACATACTCACACACTCACACACTCACTCACCACACACTCACTCACTCACTCACTCACTCAACACACTCACTCACTCTCTCACACTCACACACACTCTCTCACACACACACACACACTGTCTCTCTCTCTCTCACTCTCACACACTCTCTCTCATTCACTCACTCTCACACACACACACTCAACACACACACTCAACACACACACACAACACTCCACCTCTCTCTCTCACCACACACTCACTCTCTCTCTCTCTCACTCACACACAAACAAACACACACTCACTCACTCACACACACACACACTCACTTTCACTCACTCACTCACTCACACACATCACTCACTCACTCACTCAGTCACACTCACTCACACTCTCACTCTCTTTCTGTCTCTGTCTCTGTCTCTCTCTCTCTCTCTCTTCTCTTCACCACACACATCTCTCTCTCACACACACACACTCACTCCTCACTCAATCACTCACTCACTCACTCCTCTTCTCACACACACACACACACACACTTTCTATTCACACCACACCCCACTCTCTCCTCTCTCTCTCTCTCTCTCTCTCACACACACACACACCACCCACACACACACACACACAACACACACACTCTCACACACACACACACCCTCTCTCTCTCTCTCTCTCTCTCTCTCTCTCTCACAACACACACACACACACTCTCACACACACACACACACAGGTTAGTTTTTGTGAAAAGTGGGGACTCTCCATAGGCGTAATGGTTGTTATACTGTACAGACCGTATATTCTATTGCCCTACCCCTCACAGGAGACTTTCTGCATTTTTAGTTTTTCAAAAAACTTCATTCTGAATTATTTATAAGCCTTTTGAATTACGGGGACACTAAAAATGTCCTCATAAATCACCTTCTTGTTGTAATACCTATGTCATACCCATGTTATTACACAAATTTGTGTCCTCAATAAACCACATAAACATGCACACACTCACACACACACACACACTCACACACACACAGTCACTCACACACTCACACACAGGTACAGTATGTGGTCGCTCACACGTCTGTGCTGTTCTTGCAGTGGGCTGTGGTTTGCAGATGGACTCCCCTATCACAATGATATGAGATTTGTCAGAAGACGATGCATACAGGTGAGCAGCGATCCTAACCCTGTTTTGCTCACGTGAGTGTGTGTGTGTGAGAGAGTGTGTGTGTGTGTGTGTGTGTGTGTTTTCAGGTCACATTATTTTCTATAGGCTTCTTACAATGCAGATTGTGTGTCCAAGCAGCTTTACAGTATAGTATTAAACAGGGAAATAGTGTGCTGTTCTCCTCTGGCCAGACGAGACCAGCAGCTTAATTCCAGGCTGCAGCAGAGTGTGTTTATTCAGAGTTCTGCTCCTCTTCAGGCTCCTGTCAGGCCACGGCAGCATCTAGAGAGGAACCAAGCGCTCTATTTAGAACAGACGGTGTGCCGGTCGTATAAATGTTTAGAAATACAGGCTGGGGTCCTGTCCGTCTCCGGGGCCGGGGCCCCTCTCTCACACAAACTGATTCCGGGTTCCTCACCGGAGAGCTTTTCTGTCAGCAAATACTGTGTTAAACTGTGCTGGGAAATGTGTCAAAGTGCAATTCAATTTCATGCCTCTTACCCGTTTTCCTATTGGACGGAGCCTCAGAGCTTTGCCCTAGCAACAAAAGTGGGTTATTTGCATACCCTTTCCTGATTGGCTGCCGCTTTAGCCATCCGGCCAATGGCGCGGCATCTTCCTGGTGGTAGGCTATGGTAATGAGGCACTGTTGCTGGGCTTGAGAGCGCTGGTTACCAGTGTGAATGTGCTGCATTGTGTTTGCTGGTGAGAGACGCTGATAAATGACGACTTAATGATCTGCAGATTCCCGCTCGCTGCAGACCGTCACATTTCCAAACATCACATCCATCACAAACGCTCACATCTAGTCTTTATTTGTTCGACGGGTGCTGCTGAAATCCTCAGCTGTCGTCTAGACGTCTGTAGTGTGAAATCATTCGCTCACGCTACAGGTCTGTCATTGCGATCCTCTGAAAACTAGAGACCGTGTTTGTGCGCTCGCTGTTTCTGCGTTTACAATGTGACCGAGTTCTGTGTGTGTGTGTGTGTGATTGTGGATGATGCTGAGCTGAGTCATAAACACACACACTCTCTCGATCAGCTCTGATTAGACCTGCATGTGTGTGTGTGTGTGTTTGAACGTTCAATCCATCGTTCTGAAGGACTGTAACACGTGTCTGGTGACAAAAGCATGATCTGCCACTTCAGTCCAAGCTTTTTCGGATCTTCTGTAACCCGATCAGGGCTTCTGGCTAGTGTTTCACTGGAGCGCTCGCTGCCGTAAAACAATGACGAGAAAAGAGACTGTCGTTCATGTCTGAGTCAAAGCATTAGACGTTCCTAGTTTGGAGGAGGTTGTCTCCTGTGTGTGTGTGTGTGTGTGTGTGTGTGTTACAGGAGGAGAGACCTCAGCATGCAAACCCTTCTCTGTTCGGCTGGCCCCCTCGTTTTCTTTCCATTCGGCTGGTGTGCAGATGGATGCGCAGACGCCCCATTCTCACCCGCCGTTCAGTGATGGTCACCCGCAGAGCACCGCTGACCAATCAGCCGCTGCGCTGCAGGCCCCGCAGGTACACACTCACGTGCGGTTACAGTAAGCGTCTGCACGAGCTCACACTCGCACTCATGAACGCTGTCGTGTGTGTGTGTGTGTGTGTTACAGGTAACTGCTGATATGGTGATGGTTCAGAGGCGGATGCCTCAGTGTTTCCGGGATCCAGCGACTGCGCCCTTAAGAAAAGTCTCCATCGAACTGATCAAAACATACAAACACATCAATGAGGTGCGTCACTCACGTGACTGTGTGCAGCAGTTAGTAGAACTCATACTGAACCTGATTTAAAGAAACAGGTTTTGTTGACTTTGTTGCATGAATAAATGCATCACTTGCATCAGTGGCTAGGGTTGGGTATCGTTTGGGTTTTTTCGATACCGGTGCCAAATCGATACTTTTAAAACGGTTCCGGTGCCTGAATCGGTACTTATTAAAAAAATAAATAAAAAGTCCTCCAAAAATGATGGATTGGCCATTCACGTTCACGTGCATTTTCTCAGTCTGGGAATTATTTTTCACGTGCCGGCCGCGATGATGTTTCTTATGTCTGTTTCGGAGAACCAGAGGACAAATATTTCAATCGATCGCTCAGGCATGGCACCGAAATCTGCGTTCTGATTCGGTTCTAGTACATACCGGTTACATGGGTACCGGGTTTCTGTACCCAACCCTACCAGTGGCCCTTTGAAATCCATCTTGTTTTTGCCCCAAATTTGTTTTTTATTGCCTTCAAAATTCTATTTTTTTTCTCTATTTTATTTTAGTTGGAATGAGATTAAAGGTTCATATACTCGTGAAAAAAAATCAGTTTGAATAAGGAAAGCGATAACTTTGCCACAGTATCCTTTCAAATGTTAAAGTTGCCAGTCATTGCATTCTTTACATGTGCTGCAATTTATTTGCACCATCTTGTTTTATTAGTTTATTTATTAGAATTTAAAAGACAATAACAATATTGATTGATAAGTGAGATATGATTTTAGTCCTTGAAAACCAAAAAAGTAGCGCTTGAAAGTCCGGGAATGTTATTTTGCAGTGTCTGTACGAACCCTGTTTAAGTTACCAGTTCTTGGAGCATTTTATTTTGTTGTTGTTAATTGAACTGAACTGTGGTTTTCTGTAGTAAACTTGTGTATTTCCTATTTTATATTCATTTCCTAGTATTTAATTGACCATTATTTCTTTTGAACAAAACAATTTCAGAAATGTCATGTTTTAGATTGTAGGTTATCCTGTACTCTGTCAAGGGCAAAGCTAACCAGCTACACTTGATATCAGAAGCATCTAAATGTTGCATGTGTTTGCAGCATATTGTAGTGAGTAAGCTTTCCTGGTATTGCTGTTTCAGATATCCACCATAATCTGTAGTCTGAGCCTGTCAATTGCTAATGGCAAGGGCAGATACGTCACTATTTAGTTTCAAGGAAAATCTTTTTCAAATAATGGTCTTTTTTTTTTTTTGGCCAGATAACCCTGTGTATGTGTCCACCAACCCCCGGAAAAAAGTTCTCAGGATTTTTTTTGCTTTAACCCCTGTGTGTGTATTTTAACTTTTCTGGCAATCAGATGAAGGCATGAAACAAAAAGTTGTATTCATCTTTTAATCAAATTAATTAAATAATTCATTTCATTATTTTGGCAAAAGAAAGTGCTGCACGATATGTGTACTGTTAAAATTAGTAAAAATGTGATTATTCTTGAAAGGTTTACTAATTGTTTAATGTTATTAGTGTTACTATTATTGTTACATTAAGTACATTCTGCTGTACAATAGTAATATGTGTCCCTGCAGCACAAAAGCAGTGTTAAGTCGCTGGGGGATATTTGTAGCAATAGCCAACAATACATTGTATGGGTCAAAATTATCGAATTTTCTTTTATGACAAAATCATTAGGATATTAAGTAAAGATCATTGTTCCATGAAGATATTTTGTAAATACCCTACTCTAAATATATCAAAACTTAATGTTTGATTAGTAATATGCATTGCTAAGAACTTCATTTGGACAACTTTAAAGATGATTTTCTCAATATTTAGATTTTTTTGCACCCTCAGATTCCAGATTTTCAAATATTGTCCTATCCTAACAAACCATACATCAATGAAAAGCTTATGTATAAATCTGTTTCAAAAAATTGATCCTTACAACTGGTTTTGTGGTTCAGGGTCACAAATATTTCTCTCTCAATTTCTTCTATTTGAAGCAGACTTTTATTTTGACAGGTCACCATGAAGTCCTTTAATTCCTGTGTGTGTCTGATATGATGGTGATGTGTGTGGTGGAATCACAGCTCGTTCGGGTCGCTCCTCTCGGGCTTTGCTCTTTGTTTGCAGGTTTACTATGCAAAAAAGAAGCGGCGTCACCAACAGGGTCAGGGCGAGGACTCCAGCAACAAGAAGGAGAGGAAGATCTACAACGACGGTTACGATGACGACAACTTTGACTACATCGTTAAAAATGGCGAGAAATGGATGGACCGATACGAGATCGATTCTTTAATAGGCAAAGGCTCGTTCGGTCAGGTCAGTGTCTCAGATCCTCTGGTTCTGAAAGCATCACCGGTGTTTTTGGTGGTGTGTGAGCAGTGTCTGTGTGTGACGCTCGTGTTCGTCTCTGCTGGCAGGTGGTGAAGGCGTATGACCGCGTGGAGCAGGAGTGGGTCGCCATCAAGATCATCAAGAATAAAAAGGCCTTTCTGAATCAGGCTCAGATTGAAGTCCGACTGCTGGAGCTCATGAACAAACACGACACCGAGATGAAGTACTACATCGGTAATGTGTGACTCTATCACAGCTCCTGTGTTCGTAGAAAAGATCAGGATGTTCCCAAAGTGGTGGAAATTAGTTAAATTCTTAGAAAGCTCGATTTCTTCTGCTCTCTAATATTTCGTAATATTTTGCCTTAGTGTTTGTATGCAATACGAGCGAGCATGAGGACGTGTTCTCTGAAATGTCTTTGTCATGTTGTTGTATGTGTATGAACCAGTGTTTGGAGAGGAACGAATTGCTCTATTTAGGGCAGACGGCGTGCTGGTCAACTATAAATGTTTAAAAATATAGGCCAGGGTCCCGTGTTAGCGTGTGTCTCCAGGGTCATGATCATGCTTCACTCCTGTCTGTCTGTGGACAAGTGCTGAACAAGTTCAATATCATGATGCTGTTCCTCACAGACCAACCATAGAGTGTTTCTGCACAAAACCATTGAAGAGTTTCTCTGGCAATGAGAGATCTGTTATAAATCCATGTGAATATCAGTTCTGGAAATGTTGATAGCACCTGAGAACAAACTGACTTTAAATCAGACGAAACTCTTCCAAAGGCAGAGGTGAGGTGCCATTTATATATGGCCTAAAATCATTTGAGCCCCAGAATACGTGCAGGACTTTGACTGTGGATCAGCCACTAATGAACCCGTTCTTCACCCAAAAATACATTGGTCATTTGCTTGTGTTGTTTAATTGTAATACTTGCCAAAACTTTTCTTCTGTCTATTTGACCAATCCGACCAGGTAAAACCTGGGTTAGGGTTTGGTTAGGGCTGGGTTAGTCATGCAAGCAATTAATAATACAATTAATAACAGTTGATCAGAATTATTGTAGCCACAGAATGGTCATTTTTTTCTACATTACTACGAATTGTTTTAGGACTGTGTCGCTGTTTCTGTGTTTTGAAGGGATGAGACTGTTCTGGACAGGACCGAGTCAAGGGTTTTGTTGTTTTATTTAGGTATTGATTGAGTATTCATGAGGAACCAGAGACTGGTGTTGTTTCTGGTATCAGTCCAACTTTATTGTACAAGAGCACGTGTTTTATAAGTTCCAGTGGCTGATATGTTCATTATGTGTACATGATTGAATCAATCAGCAGATGCTTCTATCCAAAAGAACTTAAAAACGAGGAAAAACAGAAATTTACCAGACAGAAGCAGTGCCAATTGGCAGGAATATTGAGTTTTTTGTCATCTTTTATATATGGCTGTAGATGAACAGAAGGTCAGAAAGCCACACAGACGGTCGCCATGTGATTCGGACAGCGCGTTCTTTGTATTAGGATAGAGCTGCACGATAAATCGAAATGAAATCGCGATTAGTCAGAAGCTGTGATTGTCATGCGTCTCTTTCAGTGAAGCAGGGTTCTGTGATCAGCAGTAAATCTCCATCTGAAGGCCAGAGAAACTCCAAATACACCCCGCAGAAGAAACCCAGGACATCCCTACAGCACTAGCTGAATAAACAGACGATTTAACTGCTTTCAGTGATTCAGCCTGACTAATAAACACACGACTACGACAATATATGGTTTATCTGAGTTCTTATTATAATTTTCATAATAATAAAGTATATAATAATGCAATGCCTTTATCACCGCTTAGAATACTATGAAATATGTTGCATGCTTTATTCTGTGTAAGAAGCCACATCTCACAGAAGGATTTATTTCAAACACTCGACTGACGTTATGAAGTGAGTTTGGAGTAAAAACATGGTATTAAATGTGGTATTTTCACCTGCTTTCAGATGGAGCAGCATTTACTACACAGAGCTGTAGTTCACTGACAAGCTACGCAAACAACTGTCGTTATCGCAGAACGATATCTTCGATTTCATAATAGCACGATTAAATCGTCTGTGATAATGAACACGTTATTGTGTAGCTTGCCAGTGAAGTACGGCTCTGTGTAGTAAATACTGCTCCATCTGAAAGCAGGTGATGGAGATTTACTACTAATCACAGAACCGATTCGATTAAACCTTGCAGCCCTAGCCTTCAAGACATTAGTTTCTCTGTCATCAGTAAAGCGTTACACTCATTAACGTCATTCTGTCTTTCTTTCTCCTCCAGTTCATCTGAAACGCCACTTCATGTTCCGGAACCACTTGTGTCTGGTCTTCGAGATGTTGTCCTATAACCTGTACGACCTGCTGAGGAACACCAATTTCCGCGGCGTGTCTCTAAACCTGACGCGCAAGTTTGCTCAGCAGCTGTGCACCGCGCTGCTCTTCCTGGCCACGCCTGAGCTGAGCATCATCCACTGTGACCTCAAACCCGAGAACATCTTGCTCTGCAACCCCAAGAGATCCGCCATAAAGATCGTGGACTTCGGGAGCTCCTGTCAGCTGGGACAGCGGGTGAGACCGCAGTCACTGTCTGTCTGTCCGTCGTTTGTTCTGTTATTCTGTAGAGTTTGTCGTTTCCCAATCTGTTTGTTTGACTGCACCTCAAACCTAGGGATGGCCGATATCTTATCGTTTGTGATATACCGGGAAAAATTCTCCCCACGATAAGAATGTCTGCCCACGATAATAGCGATAAAGTCTAATTGTTGACATATTTCTGTGTGCAACAGTGACATCGCGGAAGGCAGATGTGAAATTGAGGAGGAGTTTGTCACTAAACGAGGAGCTCCTTCTATAATCTGGAACGGGTTTGGTCAGGGCTGTACAGTGCACAAAAAAATCACTCTGAGCCTTGAATAAATGTACTACAGTAGCACAGTTTTGCATGTGTATGAGCCAGTTTGCAAACAAAGATATCATCTATTGACATGCTATTAATTTCATAGCAAAAGTCAAGTGTTTGAAATAACTTTTTGTGACCAGACGTGGTTTCATATTACAGAATGATAGTATTATATACAGTGCAGGGCTCAACATTAAGCCTTGACATGTGCTTGGTTTTTTTGGCGTAAATGTAATTTATTCTGAAGCATTAGTCTCATCAGTGCTCTATTAGATATTACTTATTAGCATATTTGTGATATTTGCCTTAAATTGATTTCTGTTACACTTTTTACCTTAATGAAGGGCAATATTTTCCTAACCTTATAAAATGTACGTCACCATCTACGTCAAATTCTTACATTTTATCAATACATTCAATTAGAATAAGGCTCTGTGGTTGTTCCCATTCAAATGAAATCAGTATCAACACACTCCATCTTTCCACTGCAGAGGACACACAGAAGCTGCATCGAAAGTGCCGTTTAGATGTTTTTACTCACTGTTTAATGAAGATAAGAGGTTCCATAAATGCATTTACTCTAAATTTTTTACTTTTTTTGACATTCAAATATTTAATGTTTGAAAAAATGCAACTGACGCAACCTTGATACTGTCAATACATTATCCGTTATTAGTCACCGTTTACATGGAAAGTAATAAAATCAGAATCATTCTCGCCAAAGTTTTGGTGCTGCCCTAGTTATTGTTTGTTTTTAACATTTTAATCAAGATATTTGTCCGGTCGGGCAAGTAAAATTCTCTTTCACTTGCCCCTTCACAAAATCCACTTGTCCCGGACAAGCGTTAATGTCGAGCCCTGCACAGTGATAAAGGCTTTGTCAATTAGCATTGCATTATAAATAGACTTTGTCCTTATAAAATTACCCAAGATTGCTGAAGAACACAGATAAACAATAGCTATATTTCATGCAATTGTAACTTTATTGTCTTCAAGTTTCCTCAGTTAAAATGTCTCTATCTGTGTTTTATTCCGTGACGACTGTATACCGTTGTCCAGATTAGGGATTTCCTGAGCGTCGTCAGTGTAGTTTCTGCAGTCCTCTGGCTTCCCGTATGAAATAAACAGTCATTACATTACGTGTGTACTCCGTAATGCCCACAACGCCTTATTTTAGGTAAAAATAGGAAAGATAATACTTTTCTCTAAAGAAACAGGATTCCCTGAATTATCGTCATTGATATAGTTATCGCAGTAAATACCAGAAATTATTGTGATATATTTTTAAGCCCACATGGCCCATCCCTACTCAAGCCTCATTCAGTAACACGGCTGCGTGTGTCCTCAGATATACCAGTACATCCAGAGCCGGTTCTACCGCTCGCCCGAGGTGCTGCTGGGAATGCCGTACGATCTGGCCATCGACATGTGGTCTCTGGGCTGCATCCTGGTGGAGATGCACACCGGAGAGCCTATGTTCAGCGGCGCTAACGAGGTGAGTCCTGACCTGAACCCGTGCTCCTGTAGTCCGAGTGCAGCCTTCGCCCTCTGCTCATGCTTAGTTACAGGTGTATATTTGTGAAAGTTGTGTCAGATGAAATCAACAAGACATTACGCCAGTGATACTGAAGGATGTTGCTGCCTTAGAAATAAACTGGTCTGATAAACTGTTCCAGGTTGTCTATTATATGCTATGTCAAAATGTCCCGTCTTGGCAAGCTTCCTTGGAAACACAGTTGTTTCTCTTAAATGAATGTGAACAGTTGGACAATCTGCTTTAATGCTGGAGACCACGAAGACAAAGAATACCACATAGAAAAAAAAATCATCTCCGACTGAATAAGCTTTATTACTTATAAGAATGAATTTCTATATTTAATTTACACAGTGAAGACTATGTGGCGTTATTTCACATTGAATTACGTTTCTGCAGTATCTCTTACCTGAATACTACCATCAGACCTACCTGAAAAACAAAGCGCTGTTTATTTCATTTGATCTTTTTACGCAGACATGTGCCTGCGTGTCGCCGGCACGTATTTTGTGATGTATTGCTTGTCTTTGTTACAATTTTCGACACTTGTGTTATTAGAAAGGTGGGGAGCGGGCCTGTCAACTCAGATAGTGTGGTGAACTAGCGCGACGGCTGCGTGGGTGCCCGCGCTGGTGGGTTGTACGGAGACGTGATTATAACACAACAAAGGTTTGGGGCGAGATGCGAGTAGTGATGAGACTCGGACCGACCCGGCTGTCGTTGGATCGTAGAGTAAACAAAAACCAATGAAAAGACGATAAACTCAACTGTGGTTGCGTCCGGTGTGATTGAAAATGTTGTCAGCATGAACGCATCCTTGTGTGTTGATGTAGTCGTCGATGTACCGTGTGTGATGGGTGTTTTGTTGGCAGGTCGACCAGATGAATAAAATCGTGGAGGTGTTGGGTGTCCCTCCCAATCATATTCTGGAGCAGGCGTCTAAAGCCAGGAAGTTCTTTGAGAAGATGTCTGACAGCACGTGGTGTGTGAAGAAGACCAAAGATGGCAAAAGGGTGCGGTTCTTTCTTTACATTGATCTGCCGGCTGTCTCTGTTTGATGCAGTGACACTGACTCTTCTCGTCTCTCCCGTGCGCAGTATAAACCCGCAGGCTCCCGGAAGCTGCACAGTATTTTGGGCGTGGAGGCGGGTGGCCCCGGCGGGCGGAGAGCCGGTGAGTCGGGTCACGCCGTCGCAGACTACCTGAAGTTCAAAGACCTGATCCTGCGGATGCTGGACTACGACCCCAAGACCCGCATCCAGCCGTATTACGCTCTGCAGCACAGCTTCTTCAAGAAGACCGCTGATGAAGGCACCAACACCAGCAGCCGGAGCAAGGCGTAGTCCCGGAAGGTCCGGCGAGTGGTTGGAGCGGGCTACAGACCGAGTCGCAGTCGTCCGGAACCACGTCCAGCACCTCCTCCAGCTCAGGTCAGAGACCTCATGAGTTCTCACATAGGGCTGGGCGATACGCCCAAAACAATTATCAACATCATTTTTTTCATATCAGTCGATATCGATAATTATCACAAGCGCACGATAAAGTTCAAATCTTTATTTATTTCAAGTTTAAAGCCAGATTTTTGCTCCAAATTGAAAACAGACTGTTAATTTTCCTTAACAAAATAAATTATAACTAGTGCTCGGCAACGATTAATCGCATCCAAAATAAAAGTTATTGTTTACATGATATATGAGTGTGCGCCGTGTATATTTATTATGTACATATAAACACACACACATGCATGTGTATATGTTTAAGAAAAATATGTTGTTTATATATAATATAAATTATATATAAATATGAATATGTATATGCATGTAAATATTTTCAAAATATAAACTATATGTGTGTGTATTTATATGTACATAATAAATATACACAGCGCACACTCATGTATCATGTAAACAATAACTTTTATTTTGGATGCGATTAATAATTTGACAGCACTAATATATACACAGAAAATGTATTGAAACAGGTTTGTGTCGCCTGATAATATTAATAATTTTACTTTTTTGTCTCTTAGAAATGCACATCTGATAGTATCCTGAGTTAGGATGCAGATGCAGATTTATGTTCATTATCAAAATCAGTAACATCTGTTAAAAATTGCAGCAACCTAATTTTTATATGGTGAAATTGTATTATTCTGACCGAGGTTTTATTTATTTATTTTTTTTATACTATTGGTCTTCCATAGTAGCATACATTTAAATCACAGTTAAAACCACAGAAATAGCACCTCAATACCATGGTAGAAATATAACTATATGGTTTTTAGGTGTCTGTATGAAAAACAGTAGTCTAAAGACATTTAGTATAGATGCACGCATGCAATAGCTTACATTACATTCAGTTATTTAGCAGATATCCAAAGCGACTTACAAATAAGGGTAATAGAAGCAATCAAAATCAATAACAAGTCTTGGCTAACGCAGTACACGTATCAAGGTTGTTTTTTTAATCACAAAAATACTGTAATTATATTCCATTACTCCTTTAATACATTTACTTCGTGCCTACATCAATAATATAGTAAAATTCGATACAAATAACCCACATTTCTGCCTCAATACCACAGTGCAGTTAGTGTTACTACAGTAAATCCATGGTAAATGATGGTGATTTGTAGATTGGATAACAGTGTTTCTCCTGTTTGTCAGCGCTTTTATCTGGCTTTAAAATCCCCGAGTCATTTGTGTTGTTGGCTGAATGCAAGCGGCTTCACACGGGATCTCACAGCGCTGACAGAGACTCATCTGATCTAGCAATCTCGTGCTGTACCGCCGTTCAAACTTTGATCCGAGCGGATAATTCATAAGCTGTTTCGTTCCACTTTTGGCGCATAACTTTTATTGAACATTTATCGAACTATTCATATTGTTTTAAAAGGATATGGCGATAATTCTGGTTCTAGATTTATCATCCAGCCCTGTTCTCCCGTCACTGACTCTAAGCGCTGTGTGTTTGCAGGAGGATCGTCTGGAACGAGCACCAGCGGCCGCGCCCGCTCCGACCCGACCCATCAGCACCGGCACAGCGGAGGACACTTCAGTGCTGCGGTGAGCATGGACTGTCACAACCACACACACACCAGATCCGTAGCGCACATCACCGAGCCAGAATCACTCCACAGCTTGTGCAGTCAGTGAGGCCGTAAGAATATATCAGCAAGTAAAGCTGTGTTTATGAGGTCCAGCTGTGCTTCCTGCAGGATTCAGTGAGACTATAGCAGGTGGACCTCGGTCCCACTCGAATATGTGTATACCTTGTGTAATTTATTCTGAGATCACCATGAAAATAGCTTTGATGCTGGTAGGGCTGGACAATAATTCAATATCAATATGTATCGCGATACAATTTTTTTCAATAACGGTGATATGATTTTTAAACACATTTCCGATATTTCGATATACATTACCAGTTTCCCATACATTGATTTATCTGTGCCGTTTGACTTCGTTGAATAAACATGAGCACTGCACTTTTCAAAATCAAAACGGCGCAGGTGTTTTATATGAATGTATCTCTGAAGTAGGGTTGCCAACCGTTCCGTATAATACGGAATCGTCCCGTATTTAAGGCATCAAAGAAGCGTTCCGTATGAAAGCTATACGGAACGCAGTTTGTCCCGTATTTAAAGCATATGCCATATGACCACCTAGACCATACTAATACCAAACTCTAAACTGAGAATGAATCATTCTTTTTTGACAAGTGTTTGATTTGTGAACGTAGACGTTCGAGGGAGGCTTTAAGACCAAGCGGAATCCTCTGCCGGCTGGTCGCTCCCGCTTCACAGCGAGCGGGACTCGCGCTAACAGAGTTGGGGTTTTTTAACGTCCGCGTTTCGACTTCAGCAAATCAGTTTGGGCAAATGCAAACAACGTGATTCATATCCAGCCACGCAAGAAAACGTGCATTTTACCTGAGGGAAGACGTGATCAATAATGAAAGTCGTCTTTCTACAATGTAGGTAATGTTGTTAAACCTAGATAAAACAATTTATATTTAAATAATATTAATATTTAACAGCGTATTCTTAACCTTGAGTATCATTCTTAAAACACAAAATGAGCAATGATGTGTCAAGCACCCAAAGCAGACCATATTAATTCTATAAGTTCTTTAATTGAAAAATGCATTTTCATATTTTCATATATACAGGCCTACTGTATAGCTATTACACACACGCATATCAGAAGTCAGAAAGAGCTTTATCGCCAAGTATTTTTGCACATACAAGGAATTTGTTATAGTGTCCAAGTTTCCAGACAGAGACAACACACAGATAATAAAAAAATAAGTGAATAAAATACACATATGTATAAATAAAAAATTATAAAAAATAAATAATGCACACACACACACACACAAAAGGATAAATATGTACAGGTGTGCTATAGATAAAATACTGTAGAATATGAATAGAATAAAAAAAGTTGTAGGGATAAATAGTATAAGGGTTTGCAATGGGGATTGAATATTTAACTGTCCATGAGGTAGATATATGTATATAATGTATACACACTGCCGTTCAAAAGTTTGGGATCAGTAAGATTTTTAAAGTTATGTTTTTTTTTTTGTAAAGAAGTTTCTTGGCCTCAGGATGCATTATTTGATCAAAAATACAGAAAATAAAAATTTTTGCAATTTAACATTACAGTTTTATATTTTAATATACTTTAAAATGTAATTTATTACTGTGATGCAAAGCTGAATATTCAGCATCATTCCTCCAGTCTTCAGTTAATGATCTTCAGAAATCAGTATAATATGCGGATTTATTATCAAATGTAATAAATAAGATTATATGCCATATGTTGATTTGCTGATTATCAATATTTAAAACAGTTGAGTAAATTTTTTTTCAGGATTCTTTGATGAACAGAAAGATCCAGAGATCAGCATTTATCTGAAATAAAAAGCTTTTGTAACATTATGCACTGTTGCATTCAGTATAATTTTGATAATTTTTTTGGGGAAAGTAATTATAGAAATGAATACATTTATTTAGCAAGGATGCTTAAAATTGATCAAATGTGACAGTAAAGACATTTTTAATGTTACACAATATTTCTATTTCAGATTAATAGTGTTCATATCGATATCGGAATTATTTTTGGCATTATATCGTATCACGAAATTAAGAAATATGATCGTGATATCACTTTGGCCGTATCGTCCAGCCCAGATTGGCAGGGCGTTTAAAGGGGTCATCGGATGCCACATTTTCCACAAGCTGATATGATTCTTTAGGGTCTTAAAGAAAAGTCTATAACATACTTTGGTTAAAATTTCTCAATGGTAGTTTAAAACAACACTCTTTTTACCCTGTCAAAAAGCATTTGATTACAGCCGTTACCGGGGAAACCGCTATATTTTTGTTCAGTTTGTGAAGACACTAGCGTTTCCACGACTTGCAACACGACGCACACGATTCATTCTCTACCAGCAGCGAGAATGGAAGGGGTTGCACAGATTTCTAAATATCGCATCGGACCTGAGAAAAAACTCATCGGTCAACCTCTAGTGATACACACATGCCAAACACATTCAGTCAAACAAGTATTGGGTGAAGTGAATTTGCATCGATGACCTCTTTAAAAGTGTAAGTGAGTAAATAACCTAAAGACGTCGCTGTCGGCCGCTTCAGAGTTACTGCTCCTGGTGCGAAAGCAACCAGAAAAAGTCGTTTGGTGCTATTTAGTTTGAGCTGGGAGCTTGATCTGTGTCTGTGCTCTTCCTCAGGCGAGACAAGGCTTCGCTCCGGCGGCGGTGGGAGTTAGGTTGGGGTGGGGCACGGACCCCCACCGGTGCCGCGGGAACGCTCGTGAGCCGCACTGCGCAGCTAGGACACGCGAGGAACGGAGAGGCGCAGACGCGCACCCGCGGCCGACAGGCAGGAGCCCCAACGACCCGGACAAGACGAACGTAATGGCCAGCAGCGGTCAGCACGACCACAGGAACACCAGCCCACAACCCCAACACAGCCTGACATAGGCTGAGATGCGAGCCCCCATGCACCTACCCACCGGCAGATGAACACATCGCTACCGCCTACAGCGGCGACACCGGACACCGTCGACAAGATGTAGGCCTGACCCACTTGGCACCTCTCCATGACCCGCTGTCTTCCTCCGCCTCGCCTCGTCCATGGTCCTACGTCAAATCGTCCACAAACGGGAACACAGCACTACGCACTACACAGTAGCACGGCCCTGGGCGTAACCTCAAGAGGCACACAAAACAGGCGCGGTGATTGACCTGTTGAGGACTGGGTTGCCCTATCTCCAACCCGCGACAGGAGAAGCACGGGCAGTGACAGGGTCACAGCCTCCGCGAACTACTCTGGGTGCGGGGCCCACGTACAGAGCGAGACTCACATGGGCCTGAGGCGGCCGATGGAGAGCGAGGGATGCAGTACGCCCATTGGGCGCTAGGGCAGGACGCGTGACTGGGACGTGACGATTACTTGTGCGTGCAGCAGAGCTCGGTGGCCAGCTCCTGACCAGATTAACTCTGGCTTGACACTCTGACCTTTGCTTCTGTTCTCCGGTTATCAGATGGTTCACGCGATTCGAGCGGAGCTTTCCCAGAGTGCAGCGCTTCTTTAAAATGGCCTTATCGTTACGGACTGAGCGAAGACGAGCCGGACGTTTCCGAAGCTTTCATGTATTTTTGACGTGCGAACACCCTTCATTCACGACACGCCAGAACAGAACGGTGGTCCGAGGCCTTTCTTCACTAGAGATCCGCAGGACTAGTATCAGCGATGGCCGTGTCCCTTCCCGCTCCTCTGTTGTGCTCGGCATGTGTGTTTTACTTTGGCCCTTTCGCTTCTTTGATTTGGCTTCGCGATTATGCTGTGAATTTTACACCACTTTTCTTTCTCCCTTTTGATAATTTATTGTACCAAAGGCGTTTTTTATAGAACATAGATGTCTGTAACCAATAATGTAGCAGTTCTGCACTTTGAAGCAAAGGTGTGTGTCATGTAAAGAAGCACGGACTACGATCAGCAGACAACAACCAAAAAAACTGGAAGTGATGATGTTTGATGTGACGGAGAGCCCAATCCTGGACGCCATCGCTTGCGAAATTCTGTCGCTCTGTTTTTCTTTCTCTTCATTTGCTCTTAGCAGACGGCTGCGTGTGTGGTTTTGTGTTGATTTGGCGGGACGGTGGATGCGGACTCGAGCTGCTCGGCTGGTCCCAGAGCAGCTGGACAGTCGGAGATCCCAAAACCACACGGAGGCACCGTGATACCGATTGCACAGTCGAAGGCTGCACACATGCTTTTGGTCACGGGACACCAATCTCTCGCTGTAGATAAAGCAAATCAGCAGAAGTGTCTCTCCGTCCGTCTGCGTGCGCGGTGGTGACGGGTGCGAGCGGGCGCACGGTTCTTTAGGGTTCCTGTGGTCACGGCATACAGAGGGAGTCCATGAAACAGGCTTCAGGTGTTTACTTTGTGACCCCATTTTAATAGCTGAAATAGAATTTATGTACATATTTATATTTTTTTAATAAAGGAAGTTTAGAACTCACTACTTTTTTCCTAATGGTATTTTGAGTACATTTACGTCAACTTGGTAACATGCCGTGGAAGTTCTCTGTGGTAGTCAATGGGTATCAGTGCTTCCAGGCCAAAGTAGTTGACGACGATGACGACGCTAGTACAAATGCAAAACTCTAGGGTTGAAGCGGGACGGAGAGTAGATCTTCATACTTTAATCTCCTAGACAGGGTATCGTGTGGATGTGTGTCCCACTCAGAACGGCATCGGGCGGCGCTTCACATGTTCGTATACTCCAGCACGATCTGAACTGAACGGTATACATCGTCCAGGGGAGAAGATAATTTTCTGTTTAGTGTGTTCGTATGGCACATGTTCAATAAATTGGGGTCCATTTGAAAGCAGAAATACGGCTGTGGCAGAGGGTGTGTGTGTGTGTGTGTGGTGTGTGGGTGTGTGTGTGTGCTGTGTGTGTGTGTGTGTGTGTCTGTGTGTGTGTGTGTGTGTGTGCATTGACTGTGTGTGTGGAGAAGTGAACGGCGAAGAGAGAAAGAGAGGATGTCGTTGTGTGTGTGAGTGTGTGTATGCGAGAGAGAGAGTGTGTGAGTGGTGTCTGTGTATGAGAAGAGAAGTGCGTGAGAGTTGTGATGTAGTGCGGGTGGAGCAGTGCGAGGGGCGTGCGAAGTGGAAGGGAGAAGAAGGAGAAGGGAGTGTGATTGTGCGCGTGTGAGAGAGAGTGAGTGCGGGTGTGAGAGAGTGCGTGTGTGTGTGGCCTGAGAGTGTTGAGTGCGTGTGTGTGTGTGTGTGAGTGTGCGAGTGCGTGTGTGTGTGTGTGTGTGGGGAGTGTGTGAGTGCGTGTGTGTGTGTGTGTGTGGGAGGTGGGTAGTGCCGTCGTGATGTGTGTGATGTAGTGGTGCGAGAGAGAGGAAGTGCGTGAGGGGTGTGTGTGTGTGTGGTGTGAGTGAGTGTGTGTGTGTGTGTGTGTGTTGAGAGAGAGGGCGCGTGAAGTTGTGTGTGTGCGTGTGAGAGAGAGAGTGTGCGTGCGTGCGTGTGTGTGTGTGCGCTCACTAACTCCTAGCGTTTCAGGTCACACGTTATGATTTGAAATCTCTCTCCCTGGTCCGACTTTCCCCTCGGCTTCCCGTCCGGTTCGCATTCTCACTCCTCGTTTGGTTCCAGGACATGTGATGATGATGATGATGATGATGAACAAGAAGAAACAGGACGGTACTCGGATCTTTATCCACAGGTTTGTAAGACAGGACTTTCTGTGTAAATTAAAGTGTCACTGAGGGGCAGTAATGGACAAACCCTTTGTACTATATTCAAGCGGTCTTATGTATGATTATATAAAACAAAGTTGCTTAACTTGTACCTGGTCTTCTCTCATTTCTTCATGTGGACGACTTCGGTGTCTTGAGTCGAGGGCTTTCCTGCTACGACCCCTCCAGTGTGTTCTTCTGTGATTCCTCAGCCTGGAGGTTTGTGGCCTCCACTAATGCACGGATCACATGTGTGAGAGTGAAATGGAAATAACTTAATGGATGCTGTTTGTTAGTCATACTTGACACCAGAACACTGCTAATAAAGCCACAATGGAGATTAATCATAGTAAGTAAAACACCAGAGCAGCTGAACATTCAGGACCAGAAGCAGGGATCAGATCACCCTAATCATTAGAAACGCCAATATTTGATATTCTCGGTGCTGCTGTTCTTGATTGGAGGAGTCATTTTTTCCAGCTAGTCGTTTGAGGGAAACCTGAAGGTAGTTTCACCAATCTTGGCAACTTTAGAGAATGTTTTGTTTGCCATTATACTGAAAAACCTACAGTAGCCGTGAACGATCCTCTGGCCTTCATACATTATTTGAAGTTGTGGGAAAAATGTTGGATGACAACTGAACCTACAAAACCGCTCATATATTGGACAACCAGCTTGCAATCGAATGCTTTCTGTGAGTTTCTTTGACGTTTATGCGTTTGGTTGCCTGGGAATCGAACCCATGACCGTGGCGTTGCTGGCGCCATGATCGACTGTTTGAGCTACTACTGCTCGTTTTTCTATAAACATACAATAAAAGGATAATTTTCCCTTTTTTGCTTGCAAAGTAATGACCGTTACATGTTTTTTACGAGTTTTATAAGGGCCCACATGGTAGTAGAAAGAAAACATTTATATTGTTTTATACTTTATCGTATTTTCTTTCGGTAATACGTGATTATTTGATTACGTAAAAGAGAGCAAAAATTAAAACTAAGCAGTAATATTTAATTAGCATTTATGATGAATTTGCGCATTTCCCGCTAAAGCAAGAGTGAAAACCGTTAAACTGGCGCGAGAAGCGCAGTCCTCCTGAGGTGAGCTACTTCTACTTCACAGCGGATCATGAAAATGCAAGATAACATTAATGTCATAAAAACACTCAGGTGTGGACTGCGAACAGCTACGTCTGAGGAAATACTGATCCATGTGAATCGTGTGACATTCATTTAAATCGGCAAATTAATCAAGAAACCAAACAGACTACACCTGTGTTTCATGCTCGATCCCTCTTTCCCTCGCAAGTGCAAATCTGTGAGTAATGTTAAAATAGAAAACCAGTTAATGAATAAATGCAGTGGTTGCGTTTAGGATAATGTTAATCATACTCAGAAGAAGCCGTCTTTTTGTTTGTTACAGCAAGTAAATAGTTTTCTGTATGCCATTTATAATCACAAATTAAACTCCAAGGTTAAGTAAGCTTTTCTGTTTTTGCCCCCCAAGAAAGTTACTGCATATTTCAGTGCTCGATGACCAACACGTGTCTTCCTCCAGGTCCGCTTCCGACAGCAGATTCCAGCGTGAAAGATCATATTTTGAGCGCGCAAAAGTGCGTTTTGCACACGCGCAATCTTTTTTTTTGGAGAAAATGTTCGTTTCGCAAAGAAGAAAGTATTTTGAGCGCACGAAAATCAATTTTGCATTTAAAATAAGTTTTTGATGTGTGCAGGCCTTCTCTTTTGCGCGTGCAATATTTCACTAACTTGCTCACCTGATGCCCGCCCTCAGTGCTCTCTAAATGCCAACAGCTCGCGTGCTCAACACAAACCAGCGTTACATTGTGCCATAATTCCAGCCAATCAGAGACCCGCTGCTAAATTCTGAGTGGCTGGCCTTGACCACCTCTCCAAGCATTCCTTTGCGTTACCTCTACAGCAGAAGATGACAAATACAGTGCATACATAATGATACATTCAATTGTGTTCTGAATCATATTTTTTTCCCAGTCACTTTGCCACTTCCAAACTACAATCTTAGAACCACTATAATCTTGTATTTAATATTTATAAGCTATGTATTATTATTGTTCATGAAGGCTGGAGTGAAAAGTCTTATAGTTTATTAGACCCCTCCCACACACCCCACCACACACACCACACACACACACAAACACACACACACACAACACACACACTCTCACACACACACAACACTCTCACAAACACACTCACTCTCACACACACAAACACACAAACACACACACCTCACCTCTCCACACACCGCACACACACACACATAAACACACTCTCTCTCACACACACTCACCTTCACACACCACACACACACACTCTCTCTCACACACACACCACTTTCCCCCCCCCCCCCCCTTTTTTTTTTTTTTCTCCCACACAACTCACTCACTCTCACCCACACTCACTCATTCACACACCTCACTCTCACACACACACACACACACACTCTCTTTCTCTCACACACACACACACACAACACTCTCCTCCAACACACAACACACACCCACTGTCTCACAACACACACACACACACTCTCACACACACACTCACTCTCTCTCTCTCTCTCTCTCTCTATCACACACACACACACACACCCACAACTCACATCTCACAACACACACACACACACACACACTCTCTCTCACAACCACACTGCACTCGCTCACACACACACACACACACTCTCTCTCACACAACACTCAACTCTCTCTCCACACACTCACATCCTCTCACACACACCACACACACACTTTCTCTCACCACACTCACCCGCTCACACCACACACACACACTCTCTCCACAATCACAACTCACTCTCTCACACACACACACAACACACTCTCACACACACGCGCTCACACACACACACACACACACCACTAACTCTTTTTGTCCCCCCCTCTCACAGACACACTCACACACACACTCACACTAACACACACACACTCACATATAACCACACTCACGCTCTCAGACACACACACACTCGCTCAACACACACACACTCGCTCTCACAACACCCACACCTCTCACAACACTCCGACACAATAACACATAAACACCACACACTCTCTCTCAGACACACACACACACACTCACACATAACACATACACACACACTCACATATAACACACACTCTCACACACACACACACACATAACACCCACTCTCTCACACACACCAACACTCTCACACACACACACACACCTCTCTCACACACACACACACAATATACACACACACACACACACACACCTCACACACACACACACACTCTCAGACACGCACACACACGTCACACCTAACACACACGCTCTCACACACACACAGACACACACTCTCCTTCACAGACACTCACCCACACACCTCTCTCGCACACACATAACACCTAACACACACACACTCTCTCACAGACACACACATTCTCTCACAGACACTCTCTCTCACTCACAGACACACTCACACACACACACACACACTCACACATAACACATACACACACACTCACATATAACACACACTCTCTCACACACACACACACTCTCTCTCTCACAGACACACACACACAGGCTGTGTCTGCATACACACACTTCCCTGCTATATTTAGATGCATCTAAAAAAAATAGATCGTTTTTTTTTGTAACTTCTTTCAAAGTGAAACTCATATATTCTAGATTCATTACATGTAAAGTAAAACATTTAAAAAGTTTTTTTGTTTTAATTTTGAAGATTAGAGCTTACAGCTCATGAAAGTCAACAATCCAGTTTCACTGGATTAATATATATGAACACATTTGATGCATTAAAATAATCTTAATTTCCCCATTCCATCGCATTTATTGTGTGAACGTTTCAACACTTGCGTTTAAAAAATATTTAAAACAACCCATGTCATTGCGTGAAATTTGCCACATTAATTTGGAGTTTTATTTATTTTTACCACATTTATGGTGTAATCGTAACATTTAAAGCAATAAACACTTTTTGTTTTAAACATTATTAAAAATTCAACATTTGATGCATTAAGCGTTCAACGTGCAACATCTTTTTTTGTTGCTTCATTTAAAGTGCCTAGACATTTGTGTAACTCTGCAACACTTTCTTTTTCTGGCATCCAGCGTCGATGGCTTTGATGGGAGTGCACTAGATTGAACCTAAAGTAATGGATTTAAGCGATTAGGTGGCGCATTGCCTATGAAAGTATTTAGTCTCAAAACGTCTCTAACCTGCATTCGTTGCACTAACGAGGCATGCACTTTTGCTTTGAACTCCAGACCCTGAGCGCTGTCCTCTTCGATGTGAATGTTAACATTATCGCCATTTGAAACAAAACCATCCCAAACAAGTAGTTTACTTAAGCCCAGTGGCAGATATTTGTTCGTTTTAATCATAAACTCCTATGATACTACTTATTTTGTCATTTTAGAGCAGTAAAGAGAAAAGAGTGATTAAGCGCTGATATCACACAGAATGAGCTTGTGTGTTGATAAAGATGTGACGCGGCAGTGGAAGAGGAAACACTTGCAAGAAGATGAGAGTGAACTTCTCTTAACTTGAGCGGGGTGTTGTTAGAGAGCCGTTTCATGCAAGAGACACGAGCACAAGAGTCAAACACGTCCATGTTTACACAGAAAAACAACTTATAAATACAGACAGTATATAATATGAGGATGTGAAGAGACTATCATCCTGGCAAACCATAACAAAAGTGTTTTTAACTAAAACCCACCCTGCCTTTAAGTATGTGCATACGCTCGAGTGTGTAGAGAAACCATGTAGACTATCACATCTAAAAACACATCAGTTTCTCTTACTCAGACCGTGCTGTTCATTTATACCATGCGACTCTGCCATCTAACTCTTCTCAAAGTGCCAGTGCTGAGCCTCTGAGCCAGTGTCTGTGGAGTCTCTGTTGCTTTTACAGAGTTTTGACCAGCAGGTGTCGCCAGCGTGTGGTGTTTTCAGTGTGTTTTTGTGTGTGTGTGTGTGTGTGTGTGTGTGTGGAGAGAGAGTGTGTGTGTGCTTTGATCGTTTGTTTCCCTCATCACAATCAGATAACTTTTCCCAAGTAACTATTAAAGTAAGGTGTTACTTTTTCATTCAGAAGGATATATCGGAGTTACTTTTCAAATAAGTAACAGTTACTTTGTTTCCATGTGTTGAGTGACAGCTCTGGTGTTGCCATGGTGACAGAAATCAGGAGTAAGTGCAGAGCGTTGTGTGTGAACATGATCTTACTGTAGCTCTAGACTAAATATCAACATGTGTTTACTCATCTCACTGCACACAAACACATTCAGTGCTCCTCACAATCAGTAAATACTGTCAAACTCCTGTTAACAGATGAAACGAAATCACTGCAATGCAGATTTCTGACCACTAGGTGTCAGTGTTTGTCTGTGACACAACCTGATTTTACTGAAACTGAGAAAAAGACAAAGGCATCTCTAATATTTATGTATATAAATATACATCAAAAAGCATTGAACATCTCAGCAGTGTGTGTATATAGTAGCAGTCATTCTGTGCTCTGGTTAACGACCCTCAGAGGCTGAGACAGAAACTCAGTTAGGAAGCGTGTCTGTTCTGGGTGCGAGGTTTGCAGTGTCTGCTGCTCAGTGCCCCGCCGCTGTGTCTGCGCTGATGAGGAGCTGTGATGAAGCTGTTCATGCTCTGTGGGACGCTGGGATTGATGAGAGGGGCATTAGTGCAGTGCTCGGCTGTTTACACGTCTGCCGGAATGTGCCCTGATCGTGTCTCACGTGTCATGGACTTAAAAAGACAACATGTTTGTTTTTAGTTAAATTATTATAAAATGTATTATTATTAGTAATATTAATGCTTTTTATTATTATTATTATATTTTTTGCTTTAAAAGATTTTAATATTATTTTTAAATTATTATTATGATGTGGTCCCTGCACAACAAAAGCATGTGAGGTTCGCTGTGGATATTGTGATCAATAGCCAACAATAATGATGGGTCCCAATTATACATTTCTCTTTTATGCCAAAAGTCATTAGGATATTAAGTAAAGATAATTTTCCATTAAGATATTTTGTACATTTCCTACATTAAATATATAAAAACTTAATTTTTGATATGCATTGCTAAGAACTTCATTTCACTTTAAAGATGATTTTCTCAATATTGTGATTTTCCCTCAGATTCCAGATTTTCAAATATTGTGCTCTCCTAACAAACCCAGGGTGCGAACTACGGGGGAGCTCGGCTTCTGGCTCTCCCCTCCTTAGCCATGGGCTCCCCTGAAAACGGGATTTATGAAATTTTGGGGGGTCTCAAAAAATATTGACTGTGTTATTTTGACGTGCAATTTCAGTTTTGTGTTATGTGATCATCGTGGATTATTATGTGTCAAATTGCAAAAATATCATTCATTCATACATAACGGCGATTTAAACCTAATTCACTTCAAAAAAAGATAACTATACATGCTATTCTTGTCGTGAGCATCAAGCTGTGGGGCGCTAAACATGTACTAAACTCATGTTTAGTACATCTTAACTCAAAGATTCATAGAAAAAATATAAAAGTTGGACTCTGTGGTCGATTCTGTGTAAAGGTAAGGCATATTATTCGCAATTAAGTGTTGTGGCTGAGTTGTTATAGGTCTGCGTGACTCTCGATGTCTTAGGCCTAACTAATCGAGGAATATGTATTCTTCTGTAGCCCTACCGGACATAACTTTAACTGTTGTTCAGTGTGAACTCAAAGACAGCCTGAGTCTTTTTCTAGACTCTTTGTTGGGTGGCTGTTTTGTTGCTGGTCACCTATCCATAGTTGTCGATAAAGTTATAATAGTGTAAACCCTTTATAGTGCTTGCATAAAGCAAGTAGTGCATACACTAACTGTTATGTATATTTGTAAGTCATTGTAAGCCCTATTGAGGCACGCGCAAGCGTAGAGATGCCTTTGTCTTTTTCTCAGTTTCAGTAAAAATGTTAAAGCATTTGCTGCATGGATAAAAAATATAAATAATTAACATATCATACAGAATTGCGTTGCAGCAAATTCTTTACATTTTAAGGTATTCAGAACAGAGCATCATAAAAATCAGAAAATATAAGCATCTATTATAGGACAAAGTTTTACATATATTCCGTTATAATTAGTGTTTTATTTTTTTAACTGTTCGTAATTATAAAATAAAACGCAAATTATAATCGGATACGAATCTATTTTCGATTTGAATTATTTAGTTTTAAAGTAGTAATTTAAGCTTTCTATATATTTTGATCATATCTGAGTATAGGTTCATCATTGTGAAGCACTCCTGTTCAAGACCGAGACGGCAGAAAGCGTTTGTTTTCCTTATTTTATAAAAGCACAACGTTTTGTTGATATTGTGAGTGCACACAATTAAAAGTAGACCCTTTACAGTTCCGAATAATGTATTAATTTTACCTTTATGAGCAAAAATGACTGCTTATTTTAAGTTGTTTCCACTGTTAGAAAAACACAAGTGATGGCGCTGGGGTTGTTGCTGCGCTGGTGGGTGGGGTGTCGTGGGCTGCAGAGCTTCAGCTTCCACTCTCCGCTCAAACTATTGGATATGCGTCTAACAGCGCACATTTATCTAGGTTAAACGTTTAAACTAACATTGGGATATGCTTGAAGTGTTTTTATATCTATAGATTTTATTTTAGTCAATTCGTGATGATATTAGAAGGCTAAATTGATCAAGCATAGGCTATAGGCTATATGATCAATTCACTGTCTGCCGCTTGGTCGTTACTTTTTTTTTTAAAACAACAAAACAGCTTACTTTAACGAACAAAAATACTCCAATGGTTTTCTAATTACTTTATAAAAAAAACAAACGAACTTAATCACTTTTCTCCATTACATACAAAACTTAACTCTATTTTAATAGCGAACATTAGTATGAGCTGTTTTGGGAAAATTGTACAAAGACGGGCTTGGGCCTATATTTGAGGCCCGTGCAGGGCTTTAATCCACTTCATCTAACGCTGTTTTGTTCTCATCTGTGAGCTTGCTCTTGATATATTTATTTTAGGTGTGTAAATGTATAATTACCTTTTCATTATTTTTTCAGTTTTTTTTAAATTTGTAGTTAAAACAACTAAAAATAAATTTATTTTTTAGAATTAGACAGCCTTTGCAGGCTTACGCTGAAAACAACAAAATGGAACCTCAAGTTTGATCTAGGAAAATGTGTGCAAATATATAGGGCCCCATTCCTATATTTTGCCTGGGCCCCCCAAATCACTAAATCCGCCCCTGAGGGTGTTAGAGTGTGAGAGTGTGAGAGTGTGAAGTGTGTGTGTGTTGAGTGTGAGAGGTGTGAGAGGGTGATAGTGTGAGAAGTGTTAGAAGTGTGTGAGTGAGTGAGTGTTGCGTGAGTGCGTGCGTGTGTGTGATCTGTGTGAGTGTGAGCGAGTGTTACACACAGAGCCCCCCCACAGCTTCTCTGAGCACTTCAGCCTGCAGACGTACAGACAGCACCATGAGCCTGCTGCACGGTAAGCACAGCTCCTCAAGCATTTCATGAAGGGCTCTATGATGTCAGCGATGCAGAAAACTTCATAAAAACTGAATTTACTGTTTAACACGGAATGTCACGGAATTTGTCAAAGTTTTGTTATTTACATTTACATTATATTTAAATGTTGTTATTTAGCAGACACTTTTATCCAAAGCGACTTACATATGAGGACAATAGAAGCAATGAAAACCAACAAAAGAGAAATCATTTGCAAGTGCTATATTATTATATTATTATAGTGTTATATTTCAATTTCACAAAGACATGTGCAGCATTTTGTCCAAGCAATAATAAAAGGACACATTTAATTTATAATTTGTCTTAAATCTCATTTTGTAAAAGAATAATAATCGTGAATCGAATCGTGAGTTGAGTGAATCGTTACATCCCTGACTACTACTGTTGAAAAATGTATAAAACGTTATTTATAATCACGCAATATTTCTTTCATGTTTTAATTTGACTAGAAAATCCCATTTATTGGCCAAAAAATTAAATTAGTTTCATTATTATGTTTTATGCCTTCATTTGATAACCAGAACTGTAACTAAACAACACAGAATTTCTTTAGGCTATTGTAAGAATAAATTAAACTTGTTTTTATGTTTTCAAATAATAATAGACATGCTAAAACATAATTTGGTATCAACCAAAAGGTGTGAAAAAAGAAAACATTTCACAGGGCCCTAAACAAGTAATTTTTGTTAAACTTAAAAAAAACTGATGTTAAAGTATTAATTAAAATAATGAAATGTATATATATATATAAGACATGCTTTTGAGTTAATAAAATTCAATTTAATCGTTAAAAGGGGTCCAGAAAAATTTAAACAGAAAAAAACGGAATCCAGAAAAATGAAAAGGAAAAACAAAATTTGGAAGAAATACGAGGTATTTTCTAGGGCCCTATTAATGCTGCAGTGACTGGCAGCGGCCGGAGCAGGTGGAAGTCATTAGAGCTGTCATAACGTTTGAGTAATGGACGGCGGAGCGCGGCTGAAGTGATTGGGAGTGACAGTGTTGTCATTAGCCCTGTAAGCTAACGAAAAAGGGGCCGTGGAAAAAAAACATCTACAGTTTGATTTCCCCTGGCCTGATTATGGGAGTAATTTCCAGATGTTGCTCTCTGATTAAGTGGTATTATTCTAGTATGAGAGTGCTGAGTGGGTGGCGTGTGCGAGCGCAGAAACCTCTGTCTTCACTGTCTTTACACTAGATTTCTCATCACAGAAGCAGAATGAGCTCACAGCATGCATTATTACTGCTATGCACGGTATTATTGTTTTTATTAATAGTAGTGTTAGAGGATAAGGAAGGTTATGAGAGAGGTCTGTGAGTGTGTGTGTTTGAGTCTGTGTGTGCGTGTGTGTGTGAGTCTGTCTCTGTGTTGTGGGTGGTGTTTAGTCCGTCCTCTGTGAGTGATGAGTGTGTGTGTGTGTGTGTGTGTGAGTATTGTGTGAGTATTGTGTGTGTGTGTGAGTCTTTCCTCTGTTGTTGAGTGTGTGTATGGGGGTGGTGTGTTTGAGGCTGTGTTGTGTGTGTGTGTGTGTGTGTGTGTGTGTGAGTGTGTCTCTGTGTGTGAGTGTGTGTGTGTGTGTGTGTGTGTGTTTGTTTGATCGTGTGTGCGGTGTGTTGTTAGTCTGTCCTGTGTTGTTGTGTGTGGTGAGAGTCTGTCTCTGTGTTTGTGTGTGTGTGTGTTTGAGTGTGTGTGTCTGTGTGTGTGTGTGAGTCTGTCTCTCTGTGTGTGTGTGTGTGTGTGTGTGTGTGTGTGTGTTTAGTCTGTCCTCTGTGTGGAGTGTGGTGTGTCTGTTGTGCGTGTGTGTGTGAGTCTGTCTCGTGTGTGATAGAGAGTATTAGCACTCTGTTTGAGCAGCACACACTAATAATGGGCAGCCGGAGACTCTCGCTGTTTTTCACAAGGTCACAGAGCAGAATCCCCTCGACCCCGTCACATCTCTATTAAACCAGCGCTCTCGTCTCTCTCTGAAGCTTGAGATCTACCAGACCAGTTTAGGCAGTTAACAATTCTATCATGTTTTAAAAAAAAAATTTAAATTGACAATACAGTGTTTTTTTCCTCTTTCTTTTACCAAAGCCAATCTGACATTTTACCCTGTATAATGAAACTTTAGACTACACGCATACAAAAATGTGAATTTGCTGCAGATGCTTATATTTATATGATGATTCCCTCTGATGCTTGATGTAAATCAATGAGATCTTTATAAGAGTACAGCAGATACTGACATAAAATTATCTAAATATCAGTAATCGCTCTATATCTCCAGTAATATGTCTTAGTAAGATGAGATTGAAATGATCCAAACATAATGGAATGCAATCCAGTGATGATTGAAAGATAAGAAATAAACTCTCCTCATAAGTACGTCCACCTTTATTTATCTAGCACTTTTAACAATAGATAACAAAGCAGCTTTACAGTATTAATTAGGAAAATAGTGTGTCATTAATGCAAAAGTGCATTACACTCAATTTTCAGTTAAAGGCAGTTCAATCATGAATTCAGTTCATCATAGCTCAGTTCAGTTTAAATAGTATGTGTGCAATCAAGTTGACGATATCGCTGGAAATTACGTGTCCCCAACTAAGCAAGCCAAGGAACCAAAACTCCATCGGTGACAGAATGGAGAAAAAACCTTGGAGAAACCAGGCTCAGTCGGGGGGCCAGTTCTCCTCTGACCATACGAACCAGCAGTTCAGTTTCCAGGCCTGCAGGCAAAGTCCAATGTGTGCAGAGTACTCATCTGGTTCCTGTGGTCTTGTCCAGGTGGTTGTCTGAGACAAGGTCTTTACTGGGGATCTGTATCTGGGTCTCATCTAGTTGTCCTGGTCTCCGCTTACATTCAGGGCTGTAGAGGTCGTCTCTAGGTGCTGATCCTCCATCTGGTCTGGATACGTACTGGATCCGGTTGACTGCAGTGACCGTCTGATCTGGATACAGTCTGGATCTGGTGGCTACGGTGACCTTGGAATAAGAATGAAAGAGATTAATATTAGTGTAGATGCCATTCTTCTAACGATTTAGCAAGTACATCGGGTGTTATGGGAAATTTTCTTGGTTCCGGTTGTCCTAATTAATGCAGCCTAAAAATCCTTTAACGGATTTGAATATTAGAAATGTGTTAGTGTGTTATGTGTAAGCCAGGTTAAAGAGATGGGTCTTTAATCTAGATTTAAACTGACAGAGTGTGTCTGCCTCCCGAACAATGTTAGGTAGATTGTTCCAGAGTTTGGGCTCTAAATAGGAAAAGGACCTGCTGCCTGAAGTTGATTTTGATATTCTAGGTATTATCAAATGGCCAGAGTTTTGAGAACACAGTGGACGTGGAGGACTATAATGCAATAAGAGCTCGTTCAAATACTGAGGTGCTAAACCATTCAGGGCTTTATAAGTAATAAGCAAGATTTTAAAATCTATAGGATGTTTAATAGGGAGCCAGTGCAGTGTTGACAGAACCGGGCTAATATGGTCATACTTCCTGGTTCTAGTAAGAACTCTAGCTGCTGCATTTTGGACCAGCTGGAGTTTGTTTATTAAGCGTGCAGAACAACCACCCAATAAAGCATTACAATAATCTAACCTTGAGGTCATGAACGCATGAATTAATGTTTCTGCATTTGACACTGAGAGCATAGATCGTAATTTAGATATATTTTTGAGATGGAAAAATGCAGTTTTACAAATGCTAGAAACGTGGCTTTCAAAGGAAAGATTGCTATCAAATAGCACACCTAGGTTCCTAACTGATGACGAAGAATTGACAGAGCAGCCATCAAGTGTTAGACAGTGTTCTAGGTTATTACGTGCAGAGGTTTTAGGTCCTATAATTAACACCTCTGTTTTTTTTTCAGAATTTAGCAGTAAGAAATTACTCGTCATCCAGTTTTTAATATCGACTATGCATTACGCTAGTTTTTTCAAATTGGTATGTTTCGCCAGGCCGCAAAGAAATATAGAGCTGAGTATCATCAGCATAACAGTGAAAGCTAACACCGTGATTCCTGATGATATCTCCCAAGGGTAAAATGTAAATCGTGAAAAGCAGCGGTCCTACTACTGAGCCTTGAGGTACTCCATACTGCACTTGTGATCGATATGATACCTCTTCATTCACTGCTACGAATTGATGGCGGTCAGATGAATACGATTTGAACCATGCTAATGCACTTCCATTAATGCCAACAAAGTTTTCTAGTCTATTCAAAAGAATGTTGTGGTCGATAGTGTCGAGCGCTAAGATCCAGTAACACTAATAGAGAGATACAACCACGATCAGATGATAAGAGCAGGTCATTTGTAACTCTAATGAGAGCAGTCTCTGTACTATGATACGGTCTAAATCCTGACAGATACCATTTTTCTCTAAGAAGGAATATAATTGTGAGGATACTACCTTTTCTAGTATCTTCGACAGAAAAGGGAGGTTCGAGATCAGTCTGTAATTAAAATGTGAAGATGTGAGATGTTCTGGAGGCTTGTGAAGATCATTCCTCCGCTGAGGAACAGTGAAAGTAAAGCTTCTGGAAACAAACGCTCCTCAAAAGATCCTGAGGATCAGATTTGAGACTCTAAAACATGATTGATGGAGAATCAAGTAAAGCTGAGCTGCTTCAGTGCAGTAAGTGTTCATCTGGAGATATTACTGACGTTATTCTGACGCTTACTTGAGAAAAACCAGTCCAGATCTGACACGAGAAGCAGCAGCTGAAGCTGGACGCTTGTACAATTACACTATAAGAGCTTTGACTGGATAAAACACTCTAAACTCTCAATCAGAGACAGAAGACATGAGGAGATTGGTCACGTTGATCATTTAGAGACCTTAGAAATTCACTTATCAAATATAATAGCTTCACATGGTTACAGTGTGTTGCCTGATACAGTGATTTTCTTCACTGCTGGAGGTTGAGGGATGCTTTGAGCTCAGGCAGCAGACGTCCATTTGGCTTCTTATTTTAAGATGTTTATCGTTAGTCACAACCTTTATTTTCAAGTCGTTCATCATTTGAAGATTGATCATCAAAAAGCATCACATTTTGTCATTTGTGGAGGAATCAAACTGGGCTGCTGGAGTTGTCTAGAGGAACACGAGGCACTGTTTTCAGAGCGGGTCGGATCTCTTGCTCTTCTCTGAGTGTAATTAACACACACACTGAGGTCGTCCTGTCGTGTTGCAATCAGTGTTTGTTTTAAAAACCCAAACGGACACGGTGTGGAATTAAACGGCACTTCCTGTGAAAACACCGGCTCTGTGTCACGAGGGGCCGGAGGAAAAGCCCAGCAGCCAGAGCATCGGGTTAGTACATGAACTGAAATTAGTCCAATTGACCTGCGTGCTCCAGCGACAATTACCTCAAATCGCAAGCAGATGCTCGTCGCTCTCATGACATATTCTCATACATCTGGCGCTCGGCGCTCACGAGAAGTGCGTGTCTGTGGCGAGTGTTGAGGAGCGCACGTGATCAAGAGAGTGTGTGTGTGTGTGTGTGTTACAGAGAGAGAAGAGTTTTTGTTAGTTACTGAGAGAGAGAGAGTGTTGTGTGAGAGAGTTACTGAGAGAGAGAGGGTGGTGGTGTGTGTGAGTACTGAAGAGAGAGAGAGAGAGTGTGTGTTGGTGTGTGTTACAGAGAGAGAGAGAGTGGTGTTTAGTTACTGACAGAGAGAGTGTGTGTGTGAGAGAGTTACTGAGAGAGTGTTTGTATGAGTGTGTGTGTGAGTTACTGAGAGAGAGAGAGAGAGTGTGTGTGGTGTGTGTGTGTGTGTGTGTTACAGAGAGAGAGAGAGTGTGTGTGTGCGAGAGTGAGAGAGTGAGTGTGTGTGTGAGAGAGAGAAAGAGAGCGAGAGAGTGTGGAGGGTGTGTGTGTTTCCAGGAGAAGAGATAGTTGTGTGTGTGTGTGTGTGGGGTGTGTGTTACAGAGAGAAGAGAGTGTTGTAGTTTACGGAGAGAGAGAGGAGTGGTGTGTGTGATAGAGTTACTGAGAGAGAGATAGAGAGTGTGTTTGTGGGAGTTACTGGGAAGTAGCGTGTGTGTGGGTGTGTGAGAGCAAGAATGTGTGTGTGTGTGTGTTACACAGAGAGAGAGAGAGTGTGAGTTACTGAGAGAGAGAGTGTGTGTGTGTGTGAGAGAGAGAGAGAGAGTGAGTGGGTGTGTGAGAGAGAGAGAGAGAGAGAGTGTGTTTTTGTGTGTGTGTGAGAGAGAGAGAGAAGAGAGAGTGTGTGTGTGTGAGAGAGAAAGAGAAAGAGAGAGTGGGGTTTGTTAGTTTCCGTAGAGAGCGAGTGTGTTGTGAGAGAGTTACTGATAGAGTGTTTTTGTATGAGTGTGTGTGTGGAGAGAGAAAGAGAGAGCGAGAGAGAGAGAGAGAGAGAGAGAGGAGAGAGAGAGAGAGAGGGAGAGAGTGTGTGTGAGAGAGAGAGAAAGAGAGAGAGAGAGTGTGTGTGTGTGTGTGTGAGAGAGAGAGAGCGCGTGGTTGAGTTACTGAGGATAGCTAGAGTGTGTGGTGTGTGTGGAGATAAGAGAAAGACGAGAGGAGCGTGTGTGTGGGGTTTGAGAGAGGAAGAGAGATGTGTGTTGTGGTTACAGAGAGAGAGAGCGGGTGTGCGTTACTGCGAGAGATGAGAGTGTGTTTGTTCGGAGTTACTGAGAGGTGTTTTGTTAGTGGTGTTGTGCAGTTACTGGAGAGATCGCGAGAGTGTGTTGTGTGTGTGTGTGTGTGTATGTTTGAGAAAGAGTGAGTGTGTGTGTGTGCACCTGTGTTTGTGTGAGAGTGTGTGTATTTTACTAACAGCAGAAAGTGATTGATCAGCTGTGTTTCTGTTTGAAGATGGTAATTGCTGCAGATCCTCCAGGAACAGGATTTTCCCAATTAATCACATTTACAGATTAGACGGCTCTGATCGATCATCACATTTATGCCCTGCCAGATCAATACTAATATACTTATGCTAATAGCTTGAAATCCAGTTTTAGTGTCACACATTGATGCGTGCCGTGCGTCATATTTCTGCTCCGCGTGAGCGTTTCTGCATCTGATCGCGTGCATCGCTTTAAGAGCTTGTGCTTTCGATTCTGTGACGATGGGTGATTAGCATTATCTCGAATTAGCAGTATCTTTGCTGACCATACTTAGGAATGCAGCAAAATGATCATGAACTTGTGTTTCCTGTCTCTTACACTGGTTTGCGTATGAATGAAAGTCAGTGGAAGTTAAAGTGTGAATAGATTGAGTCAGAATAGATCTGTGCAATGAGTATAACTGCAAACTAGAGCTGCCGCTTGTTCTGTTTCTGAGTATTAGTTAAACATTGTTGCAACAAGCTCTACTCTTCGTAAGAATATTGCAATTTCATTTTTGGGGCGCAAATTAGGGGTGTGCGATACTGACAAAAAATAATATCTATATTTCCTTGGATTTTACCGATAATGATAATTAGTCGATATTTTGCTGAGTGTGTTATTGTGCTGGTATCTTAAAGACTGCCGAAGAGCTGACTCCTAAAGTGTTTGATATTCTTCATATTCTGTGTGCTGGTCAGTTCACACGGATAGAAATTAATCTTTTCCAATAAGGTTAAATAGATTTTTTACATTTTATGGCCATCTTTACCTTTATAAAGCCATTTTTTCTAAAAGTGTGCATCATCTTTTGAGTCAAATTCTTACATTTCATCAGTAAATTAGAATAATAAGACATTTGGGCTGTTACCGAGCAAATTAAATCAGTATCAACAAAATTAATCTTTGCAATGCAGAGGAAACACAGCAGCTGCATCTGAAGAGGTGTTTAGATGCGTTTACACACTGTTTAATGCAGCTCTGAGGGACATGAATGCATTTAACCTGCAGTTACACATGCATAAATAATGTTTTGAGATATTAAAGGGGTCATATGATGCGATTTCAAGTTTTCCTTTCTCTTTGGAGTGTTACAAGCTGTTTGTGAATAGATAAGATCCCTAAAGTTGCAAAGACTAAAGTCTCATGCGCATCTCGTATTAAAGCCGGGTCGCTGTGATATTATTACAATCTCCATCACCTTGGCTTTCAGATGAGCAGTTTTACTCCAGAGCCATAGATCAATAATCGCGCCCATAATCGAAGGCGTTCACTGTTGATTAATTACACGATATGCGTCGCTTGTCATTACGGTCTAGAGTGCGTGGAATGGTCCGCTGTGATTGGTTGAGCGGATATATTGCATTCTGCAGAAAAGGGAAACTGGCATTTGTCGCAGTTTGGAAAAAAAGGGAAAAAACATGACAGAATAACGCTTTATTGCATTTTTGCGTAAACAAAAATTAACTTTTCATACCGACCAATACAACCCAAATTTTGGTGGTAAACTCAATTTAAAAAACTAATAATGGTTGGAAACCAAACTCTTCAAATAAGGCCTATACATTTTCTGGCCATACATTTTCATTCTTAAATGCACTTTATTAGACGATCCTGCATGAAAGAACACCCCATGCACACTCCCTCTCGTCCTAGACCTGCGTCCCCACGAGGGAAAAAATTGATTAAAAATAGTAAATGTTGTTTATCTGAAAGTGTAACAATGCAACAGGTTTTCTGTAAGGGGTAGGTTTAGGTTTGGATTAGAAGAATATATTTTGTTCAGTATAAAAGTAATAGAAGGCTATGGAAAGTCCCCACAATTCACAGAAACAAACGCTGTGTGTGTGTGTGTGTGTGTCCCCTCGGGTCTCTGGGTAACTGACCCTTTGGCTCAGTGGCCACAACAAAAGCACACTCACACACACACACACACACACACACACACACTCACACACACACTCTCTCACACACACACACAATACTCACACACACACACCACACACACACACACACACTCCACACACTCCACACACACACACACACACATGCTCTCTTGGTTGTGGTGTCTGTGCTCTGGTCATCTGTTCACTAGGTGGTTAGCAGACGCTCACTAGTTCTGCAGGACTGATGTAGTGGATCGTGTGTCTCATTGACTGTGGTTAATAACTGAGTAAAAACACTGAACTTGTGCACTTCATCAGACTGTGTAATCACGTTTGATTCTCTGCAGTGTGAGAGACTGAAATCCGTCCATTGTGTCTTAATTACTAATGGTGCGTCTTTTCTTCTCTCACTCTTTTCAGTTTTGTTCCTAATGCGGCTGCAGACGAGCTGATTTCACAATGAGATTAACTGACCCTCAACACACACACACACACACCTCACTGAGCCGCTAAGAGCATACTTGTTTTATCCATTGCGGCCTCAGATTTGTGTTGCCCCCCCCCCCCCCTTGGAAATTAATTTGATGCCTCTTTACATGTTAATCTGAGAGGGATTGATTTCTGCTGAACAAAGACGTGAGAGAGACGGAGCCTGAGAAGTTTGTTGTAGTTTTTTGTCACGTTTGTTCAGGGTTTGTGTCGTTCTCAGGGAGTTTCAGCAGAATCTTTGATCTCGGTTCTACTTTTATTTAGTTTTTTTACCGCTGGCATTGAACCGGCGATCTTGCTGCTAGCGCCGTGTTCCAGGTGAGCTTCAGGAAAACACAAAACAGATGTTAAATTAATTTTTGTGAGTCCAGTTTTAGTGATCATTAGTGTTGTGACCTTTCATTTTGTAAAAAAAAATATCATAAAAAAAGAACGACACAAACCAGATTTACACTTTCCTTTCTCACAAAAAAAACAATTAAATGAAGCTGCACACACAGGCAGATGTGAGAGACCAGTGTGTGAGTGTGTGTGTGTGTGTGTGTGTGTGTGTGTGTGTGTGTGTGTGTTTGAGTCTGTGTGATGAGTTTGGGTTGTGTGAAGTTTTTGAGGGGTTGTGTGTGAGAGAGTTCAATTAAAACTCTTTGAGAAAACGAAGGAATTCCTCCGTCTGCAAATTAGCATGTGTGGTCGGTGCAGCGTCGCTCCAGAAAACACTCTGGCTTTCAGTGCTTCACAACGCTGACGATCAACACACACAGACTGGTTTGCTGTAAAAACACTGGAAACTGTTTCTCTGGTGGAGCTTCCAGTGATAGGCAGCTCTATCTGAACACGGTGTCCCATGATGCAGCGCTTCAATAGATGTATTAGAGCAGAGCTGCTCTGCGTCTCTTTGCATCTGAATGCTGCTCTCTGTGTGTGGCTCTGAGTGGCTCCGCAGACTGAAGAAGCTCTTCTGTAAACCTGTTTGCTCTAAACGACACACGCCTGCAACGCGAGGAGAAGCAGTCGTCCATCCGCTGGTTGAGCTGCTTTGACTGATTCAGAAGTGAAACGAGGCTGTGGAGCGTGATTGGTGTGTGAGAGGAAGGTCTTTATTAAACTTCTGCAGGAGTACTGGAGTGTTTGTGCAGCGGTTTCTGTGAGATTGATGCGTCCAGCGTGACTCGGGTCAAGTGGACGGCTGTTTGCTTTAGTGAGGGTGTTGTTTGAGGGGGCTGCTGGGATAGGAAGCCAGTGATAGGGGTCAAAGGTCAATTACAGTCCAGCTAGAAGAGTCCACAATGGACGGATCAGTGCACATGCCTCAGTGCCTAATTTTCCGAATTTTGCATCAATGATTCTGTTATTTTCCTGTTTATTATTATTATTATTATAATTCTTATTATTACCACCAGGGCTTGACATCAAATTTTTTGCTCAACAGTCACTGTGGCTAGTGGTAGTCCAAAATTTCACCAGACACAATTTTGTTGTTGGGAACTAACGTTTTATATTACTGAAGTTACTGCATACTATAATTTATTTATATTGATTTCCAGGTCATGTTTTGCCTATTTAAAGGTAGGGACAATAAAGCTGGACAATAATTCAATATCAATATGTATCTCACATATACCTTTACATTTCATTTTACATTTAGTCATTTAGCAGACTCTTTATCCAAAGCGACTTGCAATTTTGATACATAATCGTTCTTCTTAAGAGAGGCAAACATACACACAGAAGTGGTTGTACTAACCAAGTTCTTAGCATTGTTTCAAATATCCAAGCTAGAAAGAGAAGGAATACATTTTTTTTTTTTTTTTTTTTAATGTGAATCAAGTAGCTTCGAAAGAGATGAGTTTTCAGTTTTCAATATAATATTTTTCAATAACAGTGAAATTATTTTAAAGACATTTCCGATATTTCGATATACTTACCAGTGTTTCCCATACATTGATTAATTTGTGGCATTTGACTTCGTTGAATAAACACGAGCACTTCACGTTTCAAAATCAAAACGCGGCGTGGGTGTTTTATATGAATTTATCTCTGAAGAGAACCGACTGTCTTCAGAAAAGTTTCGATAGCATTTTCATTTGATCTGATAAAGAAACATTCATGAGTGGAGCTGCTTTGGTTACAGCCGTTACCGGGGAAACTGCTAGTTCTGCCGCTCCAGAAGCGCCTCCTGCTGGCAGACAAGCAGTTTGCATTTCAATAATAAGCCCGTCTCCAGCAACATGTTTCTGTTGTTGCTCAATTTTTTTTTGTTTTCTGCAGCAACTCGGAGCACTTTTCATACTCTTTATCCGGGCTGAAGCACATTTGTTTCAATCTAAAACAATCACCTACACTACCATCTAAGGTTTTTGAATCAGTATGATTTGTTAATGTTTTGTTTTTTGAAGAATTCTCTTCTGCTCACCGAGTCTGCATTTATTTGATCCAAAGTAAAGCGAAAACGGTAAAATTGCATTTTATTAATAATTTCACTTAATATAATAAGACAATATAGGGCTGTTACCAGTTAAATGTAATCCGTATTAACAAAACTGATATTTGCACTGCAGATAAAACAGAAGCAGCTAAAGTGCCATTTATGCATTTACACAGACAGCTTAATGAAGCTGAAATGTAGCATGAATGCATTTACACTGCAAAATTACAACAGAATAAATAGTGTTATGAGCTTGGAGTTTGAAATCAGTTTTTATAAAATATACAAATATGAAATGTTAGGAAAAATGCAAAGATAAGCTACTTTTAAATATGAAAGTAATCCGCCAGTGACGAGTGAGTCATTGAGTCATTCATTCAAATGCTTCGTCCAGACGGCTGATTCATCAAGAATGAAGCAAGTGCCTGTCTTTATAAATGGACCACTGAATCATTGACTCAAATGATTCATTCAAAAACGCTGAATCATTCAGTTATGAAACACCACTGTGTTGCTGAGAGATGCGCGACTGTTCTGCTGTGATCTTAGTTTGGAAATATTTTCGTTAAACACATCAAACAAAAATAGTCAACA